>JAOYMZ010003189.1:0-24122 GCA_025802335.1 Pinguicula primuliflora | reverse complement strand
CCGTGGCTGAAGCCACTGGTGTGTAAAATTACCGGTGTGTGAAATTACTATCATTGAAACGGTGTCGAAACCATATCAAATCACATCTCAAATCGAACTTCGCGACATGTTGATTATTATGGTGTAGTCCGTTTCGACGAACGATAAGCGATTCGCCACATATATTCGATTGTAAAAAATGTATGAGAGAAAAAACTGAATATAATAAAATATGAATAAAAAAGAGAAAAAGAAAAGAAAAGAGATTAATCCGTGCTAAATTGCACCTCATTCTTGCTGATGTGCCGCTCTCTCATTGGTCATGCTAACATGTTCCAAAATTGTGACATCTTATCTTAATATATAGATACAGAATTAAATTTAATATTATACCATATTTATGAATTGTGGCAAAAACATTTCATTATCCTTCCTAGTTCTGTAGTTCATATACCTCCCTTCCTTGGGGCTCTGCAAATAACTCATGCGTATTTATTTCCCGGAAAGGGATGTTGTAAACATGCTGAATCGGCTCCATTCATCATGAGCACATAATAAATTCAGATTTCCACAATAACTTATTTTCTGCATTCCTTTTATCCTCTTTCAGATTACATACTCAACGGAATTATTGAAAGTAAAGCGAAGGCGGATTCATATTTCAGATATCCTGGTTTTGCTTGCTATGCAGCATTGATTTGTGACTCACCACACCCGCTTCGTTCCTGTTCCTTGTTCCGTTTACATATTCAAAAAAATTAAATGCCGTACCTCTGAAGCTCCGGCCAAATGAAGGCGAACGCGGTGAGAGCCGCCTTGGGAATGCTCGTGCTCCTCACGTGTGCGCCGCCGTGTATTCATTCAGGAACGGATCGTGAGACGGAATCGCGGCCGCGTGAGGTGAACATGACTCTCGTGCGACGAGCTTTGAGGAGCGGAGCGTGTGAGTGTTCTACGCCGTCAGAACAAACGCAGGTTAACGGATTGTTATCTACAGTCGCGATATTGTTTTAATCGGATTGAATGGATTTCTTGTCAGATTGCTTGGACGGCAGCCTGCCGGCGTACCATCTGGACAGGGGATTCGGAGCGGGAGCACGCAACTGGCTCTTGCAGTTCGAGGTAATTTTCCGGATATTGTGGGGGTAAAATTGGGAAAAATAACTCGGGAAGGACACTTTTTTGTTATTAGGGAAATTATTAATTTATTTGTATATTGTTTTCTATTAATTTAGATAATTGGTTAGCAATATATCATTTTAAACAATAATTTTTTAAACATACTATTTTTTAAATCAACACGATCGATCTATCACATAATTTTTTAGCACCCAATTATTCCCCCTCCACAATCAGAAAATATGATTTTTTATAAATGAGTTGATTTTCCAATTATTAATCCGTGCATATATTAATTTTGAAGTTTATATACTTAACGCTTGAACTAGTAACTAATTGATGATAGGAAATATAATTTAACTTAAGGTTACTTTTAAATTTTATTATTACGGGAAAAATTTTGGATTGTGTACAAAATTTTACTCTAACATCTCGTCTTAAGTAGCTCATTATTACCCTCAGAAAATATGGTTTAACAAAAGCTTCATTTTTTTTTACCAAAAATGCTACATGGCCACCAATTGTCCAACAAAAAAAATTGTCGTGCAGGCTTTTTGGCATTGTTTGATTTTTTTTGTTTAATTTTTAAAATACAGTTTTAAAATTTAAAAAATAATAAAAATATTTTTGGATTTTGGGTTTATAGAATTTAGGATTACATTTACATGTTTTTTGAGTTTATAGCATTTAGGCTCTTGGATTTATAGAATACGATTTTAGATTTTTCGGCGGCGAAATCGCCGTAATATTGATTCATGAAAATAAAAAATAATACAAATAGTAAAAATATTTTTTAAATTTAGAGTTTACAGAATTTACAATTACATGTTTTTGGGTTTATAGTATTTAACCTCTTGGGTTATAGGGTTTTAGATTTTTTCAGCGGCTTTATTAAAAAAAATCAAAAATAGTAAATTTTTTTGATTTTACGATTTATAAAGTTTAAGGTTTTTAAAATTTAGAATTTAGGGTTTATAAAATAGAAATTTTGCTTTTTTCAAACGTCAAAGCCGCCGTAATATCAAATTAACAATACTAATTTATAGTCGTTATAAGTTATATTAAAGAGTGATACTATTATTATTAAAATGCATAGTGGTCTAGTGGTGAAGAAAGGTTGAGGATATGAGTTCGGAGGAGAGTGGGGTGCAGGGTTCGAATCCCTACAATAACAAAATTTTGCAATAAAATTTTTTTGAAAAAAAATCTCAAAACGACGTCAAGAATTTGAAACAAGACGCGTTTTTGGGCTGGCCACCAGCCTGCCATGTAGCCGTTTTTTTACCGTGAATTTAATACAAATTTCGGAGTCAACAGCAAATGATTTTACTCCGAAATTAATTAGATCTCCGACCATCTTAACTTATCCAATGAAAAATAATCTAGCGACATAAAAAATCTCGATTAATTTTTCCTTCAATTATCATTTTTCTTTTTAGACTTTTGGGGTTAGGACCCGAGCCCCTACCATCCCAAGTTTGCATTTTTGTCCATAACATATGCCATAGACTTCAAATTCAATGGAACACAATTATTCAGGGGAAAGGACACCCCATTTGCCATATCTAGGCAGTCCAATTTACCACTTTCTATATTCATTCTCAAATAAGTTTGTGAACGTTAACATTCACGAACACAAATTTTTGTTCAAACTCAACTCGTTATGCTTGACGAACCAAACAAGTGAACTAATTCTAGACTATTTTTGTGTACAACCCTAAGTAGATGATAACAAGCTTTTCCAAATTTCATTATGCACAAAACATAAACTCTTTTTTGTGATTCCTATTAAATTAGGTTATATTTTTCAAAAAGATAATGCAGCATTTTGAGGTCAAATTGTCCTGCTGGCTGGATTAGATATAATGTTTCTGATAAGCAGTCTCATTCAAACTTCGTTGTCAAATGGAGGTCCATAAGAGAGTTATCTTAGATGTAATAGCAATGGTTGGTGTTCCTTCTTTCACATGCACCACTTGTCTTGATCCAACTTATTCGAAAGTGCATCATACACACATTAGATGGCAATTATCTTTATTTTATTTGGATTGTAGTATTCCTGAAACTAGTATCCTAAGTATTGTTATTAATTTGAGAAAAAAATTATTCAGGGCGGTGGATGGTGTAATAATGTTGCATCGTGCAGAGCGAGAGCTGCAACTCGGCATGGTTCAACACGTCACATGGATCGAGCGGAAAATTTCACTGGGATACTAAGTAATAATTTCTCGTTAAATCCAGGTATATTTTTGGCCTATATAATGAATGTTTAAGTAGATTCATATATTCTCTGCCAAAGTGTGGGATTTACTGGGTATGTTTGGTTTGGTTTGGTTTGGTTTGGTTAGGTTAAGTAGATTCATATATTTGAGCTAATAATTTTGGACACAATATACATAAATTGTTATTGTTACCATTTTCAACATCTTTTTCCATTTTCTATCCGGTCATATATTTTAATTTTGTAGATCGAAAACTACCGTTGTGTGCTTTAAATATATAGTTTTTAGGGTTTGAATTTATTTTTAATCATCAAAATTAAAATCTTTGATTAATACCATAGTCGCCTCAACAATAAGATTTCATAACCGATGATATATTTAGACAAAAATGATATAATACACCCCCAAGTAGGACATCACCCCACACCTTCTCACATTTATAAATATAGGGCTCCCCACACACCAACATGTGTATGCGCTCCAACATGATGTGAGTGGAGGTGTGGCACTGTAGTGCAAGTGCCTTATATCATTTCTCATATTTAGATTTCACCTGCGGACTAAAAAATAATTGCAAACTATTTTTTTTAAATACAGCTCTTCAAAAAGTCCAAAGGAACCTAAGCCTTTGCTGATTTGGTAATTCGTCATCCCGAATGTGTTTGTCCGGTACATTTTTTTTTCGTACAAAAGAGGCTAAAGCCAGGAAATATATACAAAGACGATCACGGGGGATCAAACTGTTGCGGGGGAGTGAATTCATCAACTTCCGGAGGCGGGGTGAAATGAGAAACTGCATCAAACGAACGCGATGAGGAGCTAAAGCTGCTTGGACGTTCCTGACCGACATAGACCAAAGTGTCCCGGTGCTGTGCTGTAACATCCAACAAGGTTGGAGCATCAGGCACTAATACATTAGACATCAAAACTTCTAAAGGCCAAGAACTCCTGCATTCATATAACTACAACGAGAAGCGCAGACCATGAATTATAGGTCCCCCAGAACGGATCCGCCTGGAAATATGAGCCACCATCGAGGAAGGTAACGACGACAGGATACCGGTCGGATCAGAGTAGAAGAGGTGGACAGTCCTGGACACGTTCGAGAACCCTGCCTTTGCCATGAAGTCAGCTCCAGTATTCCGGTCCCTGCTGACAAACTGGGGACTAGAGGAGGAGCAATGTGATAGACAGTGTTGAATGCAACGCACAATACTCCTGCACAACATGTTCGGTAAACGATCAGCAATCGCCTCTATGGCCTGGCTGCTGTCCAAGTGTATGGAGAAGGGATCATTTGTAAGCTTGCTGACAATGGATGCTCCCACCAGGATGGCCCATAATTCTGCAGAGAGTAATGAGCAGATGCCAATCCTAAAGCTAAAACCCAACACCCAGTTCCGGTTACCATCTTGAAGAACTCTACCACAAGCAGCAACACCGGAACTCCTGCATACGGCTGCATCTACAAACAAATGCAACAGATTGACATCCTGTGAGTGGATTTGAGGCACAGCATCGCTGGATCCTCGCAAAGACTGTCCCATTCGCTGCCTCTCTTGATGCAAGGCCCTCTGCGACTCCTGAAAGAAAGCACAAATAGAAATAGCAAGACTAGGATTAGCGACATGTTTTCCCTGAAAGGTTTCCTCATTTCTGGATGTCCACAATTTCCAACATGTTGTAACAAGGAGAGCCTGTAATTCCGGAGTAAAATGCGAGTTTAAAAGAATATCAGCAAACCATTCATTAGTATCCTGCAAAACAAAGAAACGGTCATAAGCATCAGGATATATTAAATGCCATATTTCACTACTCCTAGGGCAATCCCGTTGAATGTGTAAGATGGTTTCGTTGTCGTTGCATTTGGCACAGGAAGGTGATGCGAAGAGACCCCGTCGGAATCTTTCCTAGTTCGTCCAGAGAGCGCTATGCACGACTTTCCACAGAATGAACTTGATATGCTCCTGCACTTGAAGAGACCAAATTTATTTCCAAGGGAATGTAGATATCTCACTAATCGGAGCAATCAAATTATCGATTGCAGAAGAGCAACTGAATCTGCCATTAGCGGAGTGTAACCAAGAGCGTGTATCCAGACCAGCCCCCTCCATCGGGGGAGGGAGGGTAAGCATTTTGTCCACCACGTCAGAAGGGAGCCAATGATTTAGAACCAACTCATTCCAACCTCCCGTGCATGAGCAGAAGTAGCTGACTTTCATATCCAAATCCACACTTGACAGGGGCAATAAAGACAGATTCCAAAGGAGTGCTTCAAAGGGGAACCAAATGTCAACCCAAAAGAACACTGAGTGTCCATCTCCAATAATCCAGCGAGTGTTTTGAGATACCAGATACATGTTCCGGCAGATTTGCTTCCAGAGACATGAACCCCTCGGTGCCATTTGTTGCTGAGGGGAAAGGAGAACAGCTACATTATACTTAGCCATGAACACTCTGACCCAAAGTTTGTCCTGCTTTGTGCAAAACTCCCAGGCTAACTTGATCATAAAAGCATGATTCGAGTGGCGGAAACTCTGGAGTCCCAGCCCCCCATATTCTTTCCTCCTGCAGATTTTATTCCAGGCAACCATAGGCTGGCTCAGATGACTAGAATCGCCACCCCAAACAAAAGACCGAACTGTTCTGTTCATATTGTCACATAGCGATAAGGGAAATGCCGCTGACTGCATTGGATACAAGGGAATCAAGCATAAAATAGATTTGCACAACACCAACCTTTCGGGCATCGAGATTTTCCGGGTCCTCCATGAGTTGGCCTTACGTTGCATCTTGGCGGGGAACTTAGCATATGTATGTTTAGAAATTCTGTGATGTATAAGAGGAACACCAAGGTATGATCCAAGGTCATCCACCCTCAAGATTCCAAGGGTAGACTCAATGCTAGCTGAAACATGACTTGAGATATTTGGTGAGATCCAAAGCACCGATTTGTTCTGATTAACTGTCTTCCTGGATGATACTGAAAATAGTCGCAAAATTTCCGTCATAACCAAAGCCTGCTGTTCACATGCCTCCGCAAAAAGGATGAGATCGTCGGGGAACATTAAATGAGATAGAGGAAATTTATGACGAGCGAAACATAGAGGTTTCCAAAGACCAGCAGCAAGCGCCTTATCAATTAGATGTCATGATCGGTCCATACAAAGAACAAATAGGTAAGGGGAGGTGGGATCCTCCAGACGAACTCCTCTTTTGGGTGCGAAAACGGCCTCTCAGACCCTCCCATAGAACTTGTGTGGAACTTGTGGCCAGGGAGGACATAATCACCTTAACTAGCAACTGCGGTATCCCAAGATCTTCAAGGGTGTCAAGAATGAAACTCCACTCCATTCGATCAAACGCCTTTGCCAAATCGATCTTAATAGCCATATAACCTTTTTTCCCTTTGCACTGCCTCATCGAATGTAGTGCCTCTTGAGCCAATATAATATTCTCCGTGATATTATGGTCCTGAATGAAGCTTGACTGATTCGGGGAGATCAACGATGGCAGTACAACCTTCAAACGTTTAGCTATAAGCTTCGTGACCACCTTCACGCTGATATTTATAAGACTAATGGGGCGGAAACTGTCAAAACTCACTGGATTATTTATCTTGGGGATCAAAGTGATCATACCTTTGTTGGCCTCAGCCAGGACATAACCTTACTCAAAAATCTGCTTCACAAAGGACACAAAGGAGTCGACAATCACTGACCAATTATGCTGATAAAAGGAATTGGAAAGGCTGTCTAGCCCAGCAGCTTTCCCACGATCCATTCCAATCACAGCTTGCTTAATCTCAGAATCAACAATCGGACCTGCTAGAAGGGCCATTTGGGCATCCAAAAGACAGGGGAAACATTTTCTTAAAGGAAAAGGAGGGCGCGACACCCCAGAATATGGATCATTCGCCCCAAAAACCTCTGCAAAATATGTTGAGACCTCCTTTAGTAGAACAGAATGATCCGAGCACCAAGAACCATCCGTGAGCTGAATTTTCCTGACACGGGTCCTATGTTGTTTGCTTTTATGTCGGGCATGGAAATGCTTGGTATTTCTGTTGCCAAAGTTAATCCAGAGACTCCGGGAAGACTGTCTTTTCAGTAACTCCTCACGCGTAAGAAGATTTTCCAAGCCTTTCTGCAGGGCCGTCTCCACCTCTTTCAAATATACCGTCGGCTGTTTAGAAAAACAAACTTGTAGGCCTGCCAGTCGGTTTATGAGACGCCTCTTCTACTTGTAAACATTCCCAAAATAATTATTTCTCCAGTCGTCAATGTGGCTCACGAAGAACGCTAAAGCCTCCAGAAAAGGGACTCCGGAAATCCATTGTCTTGAGAACCAGTTCATCCAATGAGCGTGAGCCTCCCACATCCTGTAGTAGCTAAAGAATTTACCGGGGAGGTGAGCTCCAGCTCCCGATTTAACCATGACACAAATGGGGGAATGGTCTTAAGATATGCGGGGGAGATGCTCTACTCCGCTTGCCGGAAATATGGCATTGAATGGTTCGTTGGTAAGGGCTCAGTCAATTCTCTCATGGCAGCGTCCCTTAGCCCAAGTAAAGCGCGAACCTGTAAAATCCAAAGGAAACAAATCAGCTTGATTAACAAAATTATTGAAGTGTGGGCATCCAGACGAGGTTCTGCCCCCTATCTTATCATCTTTATGCAAGTAAGCATTAAAATCCCCAATGCAATCCACGGGAGTGATCCCGAATTAGCAATAGCGAGGAGTTTATCCTACAGAGTTCTCCTAATCCGGGGATTAGGAGAGCCATATATAACAGTAATATTAATGGATAAAGAATCATCGTAAATTGCATGCATATGAATGAATTGCCAATCAGTTTGTAGAAATTTGTAGGCAAATAAGTATGAACAAACCTTCTTGTAGAAGAAAGTGTTGAAAAAATGGCATTTAAAAAACTTATGCGGCTCCCTTTTTTCCCTTTCTTTCAACAACTCAAGATACAAATTAATAACCTGAAAAAAATAACAAGAAAACCACATCAACTGTAGATTTGATACTGCCAAACAGTCCAGAAGCTGATTCAGTAATATCATTATGTCCCGATCTAAAAATCACCTAATCATTTAGCTACCCACAACGTTTCAAGCACCGTATTTTTTCCACAGAGATATCAATGTTTAAATTTTCATGAGTCACCAGAATTTTTCCTCTGTAGAAGTTTGATGGATACTATATCAGCACCATAGAAGAGGAAAATCCATCTCAATTTCAAAGGAGATAACATACCTACTAGAATTAGACAAGGCCTTGGATACATCGATCTCTTCTTCTTTAGAAAGAGGCAAAAACCATTCTTCTGCTAAATCCTGCATAATGAGGGGAGTAAATCAATTGGTAGTAACGGAATACAGGAGACGACACTGGATTCCAGACACACGATACTGTTGGGCGCAACGGATAAAATACTTTTGTCCGGGCCCGGGTAACCCGACCCGATCCCAAAATTTACAACCTTTTTTTGTCTAAAAAGACTGAGCCGGGTCCGGGTAACCCGACCCGAACTCGAATTTTTTTACATTCTTTTTTATACTGGGTTCGGGTAACCCGAACCCGAAACCCTAATACCCGGACTTATTATCATCTCCCCCAGGTTTTCTGTCAGACTCTAAAAAAGGCGGCCATCCCATAATTGAACTGGGACACCTCTGACTCCGATCCAGGCTACACTAGCCTGCTTACCACGCAGAAATTTCCATGGTCTAACTAATAACTTGGAGACTTAGTTGATGCAGGATGTCCCTATCCTTGAAAAGACGAAGTTGCTACTTTGTGCTTAGTTTTAATAAGCAATTCACCTCTATTTATACAATAAAGAAGTTGGAATTCCGATCAAACATGTTTTCAACCACGCATCAGAATTAAGAGTCAATTGAAACTGCACTTTCTCAACCTCAAAGAGTAATTCAGGAAAAATAGAAGAGCTACCAGCAGTGATAACAGATTTAGCCACAACACTAGAGGTTTATTTGCCCAAATTAACTTTAAGTTTGAAACTACCAACCAAAATCTCATTAAGTTGAAGCAACAATGCCTCCGAATTGAGAGTGTTAAGAAACCTGATGAATTCATACCTGCAGCTTAGTCAATCTGGATTCTTTGGCAAGTATATATAGGGCATCAACTTCTCGTCCATCGAAGGATGAAGGATGGGATAAAGGACATGAGCATGAATCTCTATGTTCTTGGTTCAAATTTAAATTGGGCAACTCAACATTGGAAGGAAAATGACATGAGCATGAATCTCCATTTTGACTACGATAGTTGTAACTTGTTGACATTATTTTATATAATTTATAGTCACATTAATTTGAATACTTATTTTCTACTTTATTGATCTTTGTTTTCGGCCCCTAAAATTGATTCTGATGCTACAGAGTTTGGTAGTTTGATGGACGAATGGGCCAACAAATCAGGTGATGTGGGTGATCCTGATGAGAAACCTGAGGATGTTGAGATGATAAAAACTGAAGATACTAAGGATAAGGAGGAGGATGTGGATCTCATGGATGTTGATGCAGATGATGAGGATGAAGAAGAGGAGGTAACAGAACCTGATCCCCTGGTAGTCGTCGCTGCTCAGCGGGCGTGGGAAGAAGAACTAGAAGGATATTGGAGGGAAATAAATCTCATTCTGTAAGGGTCGCCACCTCCATCCCCTCCACCTGAATCTGCATTGCCTGGAGATAGTTCCGGGTATGGGTTGTCTCCATATTCAAATGGAGATGTCACATCCAAGAATGATGAAGGTGGGTACTCACATGTTTCATCCCCCTCCCACTCAGATAGTGTGTCTGACTGCTGAATTATCGTTGTGTCACTCTTTTGTCCCATTTTATTACACATTTTTGCTGCGTAATGACATCGTTATATATATGACGAACTTTTGACATCATATGTTGAGTATCAGATCTTCCATTTCTTAATAGATCAAATGATTTCACATACATGTCATCAAGTTTGTTGCGAATATCAATCAAGTTCATGATAGACCCTCCACCAATAGAAATTCCTGCATAGTTTGTGCATGACCCCGTATACGAGAAGTTGGTTCATCCCGAAAGGCGTGATCCCGAGAGACATTATGACCCAACGATGGGAGTCATTCGTATGCATATTTGAGTAACTCTCGTCGGACAGTTGATCAAGGATTCGAATTGCACTTATTCCATTGTCTCTCTCTGAGAGCTACGAGTAAAGATGTGTGACGATTTATCCTGCGATATATTGAACGCGATTCAAGTGAGGTTGAAGGACGTCACATTATTCAATTTTGATGTCTGAAAATAGTGTTTTTTACAGTGATAAAAGTGAAAGTGAAAAGTATTTCGGCGATTGACCTGCTTAGAAGATATTAACACAGTTTAGCATTTAATTTCTTTTATTCTTTTATCTTTAATGTTTTCTAAGTAAAAGAATTGTAAACGTAAACTAAAATAAAATAAAAGCTTACTTTTTAAAACAGACTTTTTGAGAGTCATTCATCCAATTTATCCAAATTTATTTCATGGTTGTTTTACCTTTTGAGCTTTTCTTTGGTAAATTAAATTTTGTATTTAAAGAAATGTAAAAATTATTTACAATTTGTACATTCTCATGACCTCATTGGGATCATTTTACTTCTTCCGTACAACCAGCCCGTCATCAGATAAAATGCCAAAAGATCGAGTCACCCCAGAAAAACAAAATCTGAAATTTTCGCCTCTTGGAAGCAACGATTGATTTCTCGAGCAGATTTGGGCGATTGGAGGTGCAATTGGTATTCAAGAGACATCATAATTTGTGTATCGATGGCGAGGGTTCACCGATCACTTAAATTCTTGAAGAATTGGGATCGGATTTGCTCCCCAGACATCACGGGAATGCGTCATGTTTCTCCTCCTCCTTTTTTCTGAGTAAAGACACCAAAATGAGGTTTGGATGTTTTCCACAAGCTGTGATTCAGTTGATTATTTCATTCCAAACTCAAATTGTGTTCGATTCCTTGTCTTCCAGATTTCACAGTGTAGCTGCCAAGATGCAATACCAAGCTTGATCGGATAAACCTCTTGGCTTTGCATCCATGGATTCATTGATTGTTGGTGCTCCAAGGGTCATCATCGGTATATTTAACCAATTCAATAGCTGCTGCCATGCTTTCTTGCTGTACATGCAGTGTGTGAATAAATGTTCTTGGTCTTAATCATTCTGCGTATTGCATAGAATGCATGCCACAGCTTGATCATCTTGCAACATCTGTTTTTTTTCCTTAGATTAGCTTTCGTTGGCAATTTGTCCTGAATCAGTCTCCATATGTAAATTTATATCTTGCTTGGCAATATGGGATTCCACACTTGCTTTAGCTGAGATATTGTGTTGTCTTCAAAGAGTGCTGGCTTGTCTTGATCATGATTTCATTTTTATCTTTGACGATCCAAATTGCTTGGCTGCTTCTATGCTTCCATTGATCTTTTACGTTTTCCTGCGAAGATATTAGTGAAAGTAGTGTAGATAGATCATGAAGCTGTTGTAAATCAATCTGATTTAGTTCCCCTTTCCATGACCAGCACCATGTCCATACACCTTCAATCCATTGCCCTTGTTGAGCTATGGAAGCATGCTTTGTAGTAGTTTTTTTGTAGAGTCTGGAATATCTTGCCGCTAGTGTTTCTTCGCATACCCTCGTTGAGTTCCAGAATTGCAAGCTCTTCCCATCTCCCAACTGTAGCTTACATTGGCTCTGAAAATAGTAGGATTTTTAGGTTTTAGGATTTATAGGGTTCATGGTTGGTTTTATAAGATTTAGAATTTAGGGTTTATAGGATAAGGTTTAGATTTTAACGGTAGCGAATCCACCGTAATATTAATTCTAAAAAATAAAAATAATATAATTTTTAAGTTTTCAGATTTTAGGGTTGGATTTTTAAGATTTAGAATTTAGGATTTTAGTTTGTCTGACTAATTGCGCGGGCCATGTAGCAACATCCCCGTTTGACAATGATCGATTCATTGCTTTTTGAGATTTGATATTGCAGCTGCTTTCTCTCTTTTGAGGAGTTGAATTCAACTTCTGCAGCGGGAACAAAGTTTTGGGAAAGGTTGCAGTCGAGGAAGATTATTGAGTCTTATACGTGATTTAGAGTGCAGAAGTCTATCAAATCGACAAGAAAACAAAATGGATGGTGGATCATTTTCGTCAAGTAAAGGATCTGACTCCATAGATTTCGAAGCCGAGGTTACGCTCAGCGATAAGCTCAAGGTTTTCAAAGCATCCAATTTCGATCCACAATCATATCTTACCAAGCACTGCGGTGGGATGAGTGAAAAGGTGAAACACTTCTACATCTTCTTCTTCTTCATGTTCTTGCATTATGATTTTGGTTAATGGTGTGTGCCCCTGCTTCGGGTACCTATTCATGAAGGAAATTAAGCATCTATGTATTTACCTTGTGGACTTGAAGAAGGCATCTGCGGAAGAAATGAGGAAATGTGTGTATGCCATTTATGCAGCCTTTACAAGGTTCACAACATTTATCCATTTGGCATTCCTGCTCCTATGCGGAATATTGACAAACATCTTACATGCAAGCGCAACTTTGTGTGTGATCCAGAATGTCAAAGGAAATATCTGCTCTCGAAGTGGAGCTCGTTTCGTTGAAGATTCTCTCAATTCTGAAGACAGAGAGCAGATGAAATTCAACAAAGGGTTGTCTCAATTTATGCAAGACATTGATGTGTTGCTGGCCGAGAGAAGAGTTGATGAAGCTTTGGCCACGTTGGACGAAGCTGAGAATGTGGCGAGGGATGCCAAACAACGCCGATCACTCATCGCATCAGCATTGTAGTCTCTGCAAAATAAGATCATGGAGAACAGGCAGAAGCTCGCGATCAGTTGGCCGAGGCGGCATGCCAGCCGTCAACAAACCGATTCGAACTCCAATCTTTGGTCAAGACCATGAAGAAACTCGGCGACAGGCCACGAGCACACACTTTACTCCTCAAGTCTCACGAGCACACACTTTACTCCTCAAGTCTCACGAGCAAAAGCTCTACCATAATATGCAAATGCTCAATCTTTCGAGTAATTCACAAGGAACATCTTATGCTACAGTGCTATCACATCTCGTTTTCTCGACGGTTGCTCAGGCGGCGAGCGATTCTTTAGCTATATTTGAAGATGAGCCGGTGTTCGCATCTGAGCTCATTTCATGGGCCGTTAATAGGACGGACGGACGCCTTTGGGCAGCTGATCAAGAAGAATGTGATAGCGATTCCTGCAGCATCTGGTTGCCTGAGGATTGTTGCTGAGATTGTTCATATTTACTTGGGGCATTGCTCCTTGCTGGAAGATCATGGACTGGCTCTTTCTCTGACCCTGTTGTCAAGCTTGAAGAGAATTGATCTCAGTACTGCTGCAATTGCTACTTCTGATGATTGGTCGCTCGTTTATCCGCCGGTGGCCAGACATTCTTGGGGCAGCGGTTCTGTCGGTGGCGGATCACAGCATAAACTTTCAAGCAGTGCTCATAGATTCAACACCATGTTCCAGGTGCACTCGCCATATTGTGTTAATTTTATTAAAATAGTGCACAGATTGGATCCATTGTTTGGGATGTTCCCAAAATACATTTTCCTCAACTAATGCATGTTTTTTCCCAATCTATTTGGACATTTTCTGCACTCTTCTTTCTTGTTCCTTGTTCAGGCGTTCTGAGGATTCAAAAGTGTAATTTATGGTCTTCTTGATCTCAGAATCTCTGTGAGGATATTGGTTCTCTTGAGATCTTGCAGCTCTCAGAACAAGTAGCTTTCGTTTAATTTATATGTTTACATGATGATGAATGCATTTCCAACTTCTTTGGAGGCAGAGAACTTGGAGGGATCAGGAAGAAAATTAGTAAAAATTGCAGACACGGAAACACAACAGATATCACTGTTAGCTAATGCCTTGCTGTTGGCGGAGGAGCTTCTTCCACGCGCCGCCCTCAAGCTTTCCCCATTCTACAGAAATGATGACCAGTCCCGGCAATCGTCAGATAAGCCCCAACCACCGTGCCCCTGAGCAAAGAGAACTCAAACGACGGCTTCAACGACTGGTGGATCAACTTAGAGATAGCTTCTGCCGCCAACATGCCCTTGAAATAATATTTACAGAAGATGGGAGTGTCCGTTTGAGTGCTGAAATGTACATAGCCATAGATGAAGTGAAAGGGGAGCCTGAATGGTTTCCATCTCCAATATATCAGGTATTCTTATATGTAGTGGAACCATTTTGAATTTGAAGACCGGATACTAAAACTGATTCAACATCTCAATGTGGATTTAGGAACTATTCCTGAAGTTGACACGATCCTCTGTAATGGCATCTGATATATTCGTCGGAAGAGAGAGGTTTGCCAGTATTCTCTTGATGAGACTCACAGAGACAGTTATCTTGTAATTTTCCGATGATCATAACTTCTGGGACGAGATTGAAGCCGAGCAGAGGCCATTAGGTCCATTCCGACTTCAACAGGTCACATCTTTTCCGAGTGAGAGGCCATTTAGCCTTGACAACGAGTACGAAACAATCTGCAGTTTTATTTGGACATGAAATTCGTTATTCTTTTCGCATCCAAGGGCTGATACCTATCCCGGAATCTGCATCAAGTGATGAAGAACATCATTGGCAGAGCCATAGATTCTGTTAGCCAAGCCAATGGAATTGATCCATATAGGTTTCACTTCATCATCATTCGTGTAGATTCAATCCTGCCATTAACAAACCATGCCTCTCATCCTTTTTTTGCCCCTTTTTGCAGTGTGCTTCCGAAGGATGAATGGTTTGCCGATGTTTCTCAAATCGCTATCGAAATGCTGATGGGCCAATCCGACTTTGAAACCATACACGAATTATAGATTGTATTTGAAGAACTGCTGCCATCTGGTCATCCAGCTTCTTGTAGATAATTTGCTTCTTCAATCTGAGTAAAACACTTGGAACTTCAGCATCAACATATGACTGTAATGTTGGAAGATAAATTTCGGTAAACCTCATAAATATACATGATGTGCGCTCAACTTGGAAGTATAATTTCCCGCAGTAAAGGTCATAGGAGATGGGCCCGATGTAGTATCGAACGTGGGGAGACAGGGGTCCCTTATTTTCACTTTCCCTATTTGCTCATACCATCTGGAAAAGTGGTTGATAGAAGCGTATGAAGGCAAAGAATTTGGTTTAGAGAGAGAAAAATAATGATGTAGAAAATTTTAGAAAATAGAAAATTGGATGAATTGAGAGGGCAATAAAAGTATTTGTGAGAGACCGTGCTGGCGTGCCACAGTAACTCCACATATAATGGGATGTATCTTTCAGCCCAATTGAAGAAAAAACAACCGAGCCTCCTGAAAAAAAAAGATCTCTCATTGATCATTCAAACACTTGACTTGGAATGTTAACTGTATTAGCAGGATCACAAATTGAAATTGCTCAGCAACATAATTGCAAGATGAGTTTTCGATAATTGATTTAGTTCGATTGATTATGGTTGATTTGATGATCTAATCAATCACAATTAACTGTTTGGTAGGAGATATTAAAAAAATCGGGTTATCACCCTTTATCAACTTGATCCGAATTTTTAAGTCATTCTCATTTATAACTAATCACAATATAATGTGTGTGATTTGTTATCAACCATTCAATCAAACAACAAATTACATCCACTACCCTCCTCATCTATTCACCTTCTCCCGTCCAGTACAACGGTTCTCATCCCGAGAATTGATTCTTCCTGGAAGAGGAAAACGATGGGTCTCCCCTTGGAGGTGGGAACTCGAGTCAACTGCCGATGGCGGGATGGAAAATATCATCCCGTTAAAGTCATAGAGCGCCGCAAGCTTTCCTGTGGATCGAATGATTATGAGTATTATGTTCACTACACTGAATGTGAGAATGCTTGTCTAATTTGCGTTGAATTTTGGGTTATGTTTGGGGCTGATTGGTTTAAATTACTTGATTTAGTTATTTTTTATAATGGATTTTTCACTCCTCGAGCTTCTTAATGCTAAAATCGGCTGTGAGTTTCCTACGATTCCCTGTAGCTCTTCCTCAAACGGCTTCAACATCTCATATGGCACCCGACATGATGAGCAATCCGCGCCGCTCTCCTCCATGTTGGGATTCGATTTCATTATCTTCGAGATGCGCGAAAATGGTTCCATCAATGTTCGCATCACAGCCTTCTTGACCAAGTGCTTGGGCGATTCTCCTCCACCCACCTGCGGCGCAATCTCACGGAATCTCCGGCAGACCGCCAACGGCTGAACAAATCATCCGATTCCCACCTCGAATCCATCTCGCAGAAACACAAAAAAGATCTGATCTTTGGTTACTGCTTACCCAATTGAATATGTATGAAGATCGAATTGATTTTTGCTGTGAAAATTGGAGTGTAGTTTTTTTGTGTATTTAAAGAGAGTGAAGGAAAACAAATGTTTATGTGAATAATATAGTTGTTTTAATATATATAATTTAATATATGTAATTTTATTTTGAGGATAAAATGATCATTTCAGTGTTTAATATCACATAATCAAACTTAATACACTTGATACCAAACGACATATTACAAATCAATCAGTACTCTATACAACATTATCAATGTAACCAAACAGTTTTGTTTGATATCAAATCAAACGCAATCAAAAGCAAACACAATCAATCATCCCCAAACCAAACACAGCCATATAGTATAGACGAACCAAACAGGTTACATTTTTTCCCAAAGCATTCATTATTTGTGTGTAAAATGACTTTAGCACCACGTCTATAGGAAATGGGGTGATATTCTGAGTTCTCCCAAAGGATGTACACAACCATCTAGTTACATTTATACTTACAAGAAGTTGAAGTCGCAGAGCTCAGTCTTGATCTTGCCTGGATTGTAAACCTCCGGTTCCAGTGGTTGCTACTTATCTCCTTTCCAGTGTTTGAGAAAGCGTTGGGCAGTCCCTATGCAGCCAGGGTCCATTTTTTGCCTAGGCGATCTAGGCGCCTGCTTAGACGTCCCTAAACGGGTACTTACGCGGTATTCAGGCTAGGCGGAGGGCAACTGTCCACGGGCTGGGCGATCTACTTCTCGAACAGAGCTCTTCTCACATAGACCTTTTGCTGCATTAGATTAAAGAACAACACTTGATCAAATTAGTCCACAAAAACAGAGAGCCGAAAGGTGGTGCAACGATGGCAACCAGTGAAAAGTTCTTTGCAGGAATCGGATGGAGTAGTGAAGGAATGCGTTATTTATGCACAATTAGATATCGATTCGGCTTCAAAAGTTGAAAAGTCGGATGCTCGATTGTTCAAAACGGAGTCGACGAAATACTCATTAGTTGCAGTATTAAGAGAGGATGGGAATGATGAGATGGAGATTGTTCTTGATGAGCTGCATAAGTATGGATATCAGAATGCTCATGTGTGTTTATTAATGTATAATAAAGTGTTGGTAAGTGGTTTGAATGAGGATGAACAATGAAATTTGTTGACTCTATGTCAGCAAAACCAGAATTCACTATTCCAGAAAGTTAAAAGATGAGAAGTCTATGGGTGCGGATTAAAGGTCTCCCATCACATTGCTTGATTCAAAGATACTGGTCTTGGATAGTTGCAAAATATGGTTAAGTTCTTGAAGTTGATATCAATTCTTTACAACATAGGGTGTTGAAGTAGTGCAGGTATTAAGTCCGGGAAGAAAAGTGTGAAGAAAAATATTTTCTCTTATGCATGCTTTCTCTATGTTCATGACAATACATATATAGACATGCAATAAATAATACCTTAAATCAAGGGATTGCAATAACTTTTCTTTTGACTTCTTTCTTATCCTACTTTAGGTAGGATAGATGTATGTGATGGGTGCAAAATGAGTGCAAGTATACACTCCTTAAGCAGAGGTCATAATCCATAGAGAGTAAAACCTAAAACATGCTCAAATTCAAAACTAACATAGTAATAGAACATTCAAGGAGTTGCATCTATCAAACTACTAATCAAAACGAAGTGAAACTAATTGCAATGGAAAGCTAGGAAATATTAGTTCAAATGTTGTCAAGACAATTTACCAAGTAACAACTAGAATCAGGTGAAAATCACAATCGGGAGAAGAAACTCAAGACTACGATGTTTTGCCTAGCCATAGTGTTCATGCACAAATCTATGCCTCAAATGCTCAACTATATCGTTTTGTGACCACGGGACCCTAGTACAACTAATACTCTATTGAGCTATTAGCCGGTCTAACCCAACACAAAGGGAATTTTGTCCATATGAGCCCCACCACAAGTGTATTGGTGACCGTAAAATCAAGATGTGGTCAGTCCTTTGGATATGGCACCTCAAGTTAGCTGTCTCCCCAAAGGATGGCAGTGTAGGTGCATCTAGTGTCGTATCTACGCCTCTACTAGTGGGGAAAGGAACATGGAAAAATGTAAGAAGCTTCAAAGTCATACTACGCAATTGTGAGCTACTTTCAGGCATGAATATCAATTTTGAATAGACCAACATTGTGGGAATTAACATGGTTGAGACACAAACTCAACATATAGCCTTATATTTAAACTCTAAGGAAGGAAATTTCCTTTGCATCTATCTGGGACTCCATGTGGGAGTTGATCGAAAGAGGAGAACCACCTGGAAACCAGTGATCTCCAGATTCGAAAAACCTTACGGAGATGGGAAAACAAGACTCTATCGATAGGGGGCTGGATTATACTCATCAACTCTATCTTATCAGCTCTACCGTGCTGCTACCTCTAATACCTTAGGACACTTAACTATAACCCATGAGTTAGAGAAAATCATTAGGAAAAATTAGTTGGGATGAAAAATAGGAACAAAAAAAGATACATTGGATCTCATGGAACAAGATATGCCTCCCGAAATATCAAAACTCTTGACTACTTCAGCAAATCCCTACTTAGGAAATGGGGTTGTAGATTAATGGATGAAACTGACGCCTTTTGGAGACAGATTACACAATCAAAATATGGCGGCAAAGGCAAATTAAAGATAGGGCGACTCAGACCACTTAACAAGGAAGAAGCAACTTATGTGTCTCGAAGAGGAAGGAGGAGGGGAGCTCAATCGAACTCAAAATGGTGGTGATACCTCAAATCCACACTATCTGAAATTGGTTCCAAAACCAGTTCATACTAGCAGTGGGAAATGGAGAATCCATTTTCTTCTGGATGGACACATGGATAAATCAAATATCACTCTCCAGCATCTGCCCAAGGCTATACAGGAAAGCAAGAAACAAGCAGAGTAAAATATAAACAATGGTCACTAGACAGATGATCTATGACCTGGTCCATAGAATGGAAAAGGGAACTCATGCCGATTGAATCAGCGGAGCTTACTGACCTGCTTAATGCCTTATCTGACGTGCATATGCAGGTATTTCAGCCTTGTAACTCTTTTCAGAGTTCAACAGTTAAATACTGTAATGGCAGTCTAATCTTAGATTCAAATCGCAAGCAATGGACATACCCACAAAGATCCTCAAGGGTTATCTTCACAGGGCTCCTCTCTAGACCCCTAGTTATCACTCAAAAGCAGTAACCAGACAGGGCTCACGGGCCAAAGCAGTAAACAGATATGTTCACAGGCCAAACAGTAATCACATATGGCTCACGGGCCAAAGCAATAAATAAAGACCTTTGGCACACAGGCCCACCTCAGGCTCACAGGTCCACGTTAAGGATATAGAAAGAGCTAACATGAGACTTACTAGGAGCCGTGTGTATAGGCTCCAGTCCAAAAAGTATTTTGGAGAAGGTCTGTTGTCTGGAGGCTACTTTTAATTTTCTTCCCTGTTTTTTCTTTCTGCTTTTTTCTTTGCTTCCCTGTCCTTCAGTCACCAACAGTACCAATAGGCAGTGCATAGACAGATAGCAGACAATCTCAAGTATCAGAGACAGTATCAGATCAGAATAATCCAAACAGAATTTGAATTAAGGACAACGGAAATGTTTTGTAACCAAAATCTTTGAAAACCGTTTCAAAAATCACAGTTTCAAATATTTTCAATAGAATGTATCCGTTTTTGAAAACAAGATGTTTTTAAAAAAATGAGCAGACAATCTCAAATTTTTCAGTGACAAGATATAGGCAGATTCGGTGGCCAACTACACATGCAACTCGATTTCAGTAATGTGAGACGAGAGAGCCAAATAGTTCAGTATCGCATGAACATTCACACACCAGATCTAATAATATCGCATGCAGTCAACATATCCAGAGAACAGTAGTGAATGCAGGCCTTAACAGACAACAATTTCACAGTAATTTCAGTAGTGTACGCAGAATACCAGTCAGATAATAGATCTCACAATAATCGACAGAATGACAATTCAGAAAGATACTGAATTTCAGAGTAAAATTGTTAAATCAACCGATTAAATTTTAGATCTACAAATTAATCGCTCAGTTCTGAACGATTAACACACATGCATAGTTGATTTCGACCGATTTCAATGGTTTGAGCAGTAACCTGGCTCCGATACCACTTGTAGGTTACAGGAACTTGCTCAAACCTGCAAGATTGCAATGAGACAGTTAGTAGCAGTATACGACAGAGATAAACCAAAAGAATATCTCAAAACCATAAAACAGAATGTAACAAAAACTCATATTTTGTAAAAGTGTAGATACGTCGCAGAAACGGTGTATAGACTCAAGAATAGTCTAGAAACTGAAGCCGTCAGTCACGGGCTCGGTAATAGCAACTTGCCAACAACTCGGATATCCTCAACTAATCGTTCAAAAGAGAGGATATGAGGAGAGGATCACAGATCTGGTGAGAAAAATGGCAAGGGATCAGTATAGAAGAGCCAAAATCGGTCGGAAGATGCGAGAGTTAGAGTTTGGCCGAGAGAGATACAACGGCGTGAGAGAAAAGCTACAAAAAGAGTGAAAAAGTGAGTCGAAAAATGTTAAGTATCATATATATACCTCGTCCAAAAGCTTCGGAAGGAATGGGTGAAGATGGGCTTAAATTTGGATTGGGCCGAAACAAATAAAGAAAATGTAAGACAAACGAATGTATAGTATGGGCTGAAATCCGGGCCAATCAATTAGATGTAGTATAATAATTTGGGCAGGACACATCAAGGAAAGAAAAAGGATATGGGTCGAACTAAAACATGCTCATGGATAAGATTAGGCCCAAAAAAGAAAAAACCAATCTAGTGAACCGAAAAATTGAGGTTTGAGGTTAACTGAGGAGTATTCCCGAGCAAAGAATTTCAACCTCCAAGTCGTGTTACAAATAACCCGGTTGACAATTCTATCGAGTCATAATAAAAACCTGAAGGTTTAGACTCATAACAGTTTACATCATCCCGCTATCAATCGTGTTTCGGGACGTGCACGAGTGAATTAAACATAAAACGTAACACGGTTAGGTATGCAATTAGGTAATGTGCCCATAATTCTTACAATAATCAAAATACAAACACTTGGTAGGAGATTACATTACATGTAAGCTGATGACCGAAGGTGGGGAACCGCATGAATAAAAATCAAGTTGCAAAGTAGAATGTGAAAAACTGCTAAAATACACAATAATGGGACAATCCCACCAATGAAAACATGATATTTATCCAGAAAAAGAAATCTTTTTGATTGTGTAGCCTCTGACGACTACAAATTTGGATGCAGAGATCATACAAATACCCATCGACCCAATTCAAAATATGCTCAAAATCTGGAATATACATAGAGAACAATTGAGGCAATCATTATACAATAGAGCACGACAATCAAAGAAACAAATGTTAAGTTGCAAATTGAGAATCTACATATTGATAAACTAACATTGTAACTGTTAATTTAATGGATGTTATTGATGAGTTATAGGTATAGCACATGGTGACTATATAAAAAAATGGTCACTATATTCCAACTTTATATTGGAACTGTGGCATCAAGGGAAAAGAAGGTACATCTAGATCGTGGATGGCAGGGTAAAAAGAAGAAGGGGTATGAAGAACACCCTTACGTTACTGCCATCAACAGAATGCATTAACTGTAGGAGAAATGTCTTGTAAAGGCATTGAGTGAAAGAAGGGAAAAATCCTTTGTCCCATACCGGTTTGAGAAAGGAGAAATGAATGGGTTAAATACATTTTCCTTCAAGTGGGTTATGTAGTGTTTGTGAGGAGATGGGCTCTACCCACACGCACGCGCTGCCGCCGTCCTTGTCTGATCCGGTCACACGCGTACCCGCCCGGTCCGGCCCGGCCCGGCCCGATCATTGTGTGGATAATTATTGACTACACGTTTGTGAACGTGATAGACGTATAACAAACATGAGAGATCACAATGAGTTTGAGTTATAGTGGGATGTGAACTCTTCAAATCCCATCTATAAATATGGTCTCATGTTGAGTTCGAAAATACACTTGCGAATTAGCAATCCACATATATTTCTCTTCTTCACGAGTTCTCTCTGAGTAAGGGTTACAGGGGTGTCCTTCTCCAACTTCTTAGCACGAAGTGCTTGTGCGAAAGAGGTGACTGTGGTAACCTTCGGGAGCGACTGATGTTCTGACCATTAGTACCACGGTGGTACCGAAATCGCTTTCAAGGTAGTGTGCGCGTCCAAGACACAGCTTGAAACAGGAAAATCGATAAGTTCTCGTATTCAATAATTTGCTTTATTTTACCAACAATTTGAAAGCAATTTTCTGCAAAATATCATGACATCTAGCTTTCGACCTGTTCCTGATTTGTCTAAGTTAGAGCCTCTGGATGGAGGCAATTATAAACGATGGTCGCAGAAGTTACTCATATTTTTCGAAGCCCTGGATGTTGATTATGTATTGCTTGAAAATACTCCTGAGTTACCAACTCTGATTAGTATTAGTCCCGTGACAGCGGCCGAAGCATCCAGACAGGAAGCAATCTCCGAGGCCATCAAGAAGTATGAGAAGGACAATAAAACTATTCGTGGACATCTCCTCAACCACATGGTCAATAACCTGTTCGACTTGTTCGTGGTGTTCAAATCTGCCAAAAAATTCTGGGATGCTCTAGAGAAGAAATATGGTGCTGGCGATGCAGGGAAAAAGAAATACGTCGTCGGAAAATGGCTCGCCTACAGAACGGAGGAGGTTAAACCAATCATGGACCAAGTGCACACCTATGAGAATTTGTGCACCGACGTCATCAATAAAGGGATGAAAATCTGTGAAGTGTTTCAGGCCAATGTCTTGCTTGAACGGTTTCCACCTTCGTGGACTGACTATAGAAATCATCTCAAGCATAAGAAAAGGGATCTAACTCTGCAAGAACTCATTAGTCACATGAGAACTTAAGAAGTAAATCGTCTTAAAGATAAGCATCATTCTGGTCTTGTTGTTTACTCTAACGCTCATCTTATTGAATTAGAATGTCCCTACATCAAGCCACAACTTGGAACAAAAAGGCCGAATGATCGCCCTCACGTCAAGCCATGATCGGGACAAAGGAAACTGCCAAGAGGCCAACCACCAACTGCAAAGCTGATCTACTTTCTCTGCAATGCCCCGGATCACAAATCATACCAATGTCCCAAGCGCAAGCACCTGACGAAAAAGGGAATTCGTGGACCACAAACCAATCTAATCGAAGAGGATGACGAAAATGAGGATGACGAAGAGTTGGTTGCAGCAATGATAAGTGAAGTCAACCTGATCGAGAACAAAGTTGATTGGATTGTAGATACTGGAGCGAACAAACACTTTTGCACCAACAGAGAGCTCTTC
>JAOYMZ010003188.1:0-59295 GCA_025802335.1 Pinguicula primuliflora | reverse complement strand
TAGGCATAAGTGACTTGCTCAAAGTAGAATGTCATATGAGAAGATGTTTTCAGAATCCTTCCGTTGATGCATTGCTTAGCTAATTGAGTCTCTGTTCTCATCGCTGCTCTGGGGAAGGGAGGTAGGCCTTATTTAGGAGTGTACCGATGTTAACGATGGTGGTGATGGTGACCAACAAAGGCATGCTTTCTTCCTCCAATCGATAGCCGGCTTAAATAAGATTCCAAAATAAAATGAGAGAAGAGCCATAGTAAGTGGTCAGCATAGAATGAGCCTTCTTTCTTCCTACCTTTAGCATTACCATTCTCTCATCGATTACTGCAAACTCTACCCTAAACTTCTAGCTAGTGAATCTTACCTACTATTTTAGTGAAGGGAATGCTCTAGCCTCTCTGCAAACCTGCACTGTCCCGGGTCTCTCAATCTTCCAATCCACTCCTTTCTAGATATAGACCTGAGTGGCCTTTTTCCTTCTTATTCAATTAATTACTAGGCTTGGTCTAGCCCCTTCAAAGGTAGCTATGGAGGAAGGCTGACGAAGGAAGTAGATAGTGAATAGGAAGTCGGATTACTAAGTACTTCCATATTTTTAATAAAGAAACTTCCCACACCTTCAAAGCCCATTTGAGAAATGATTTGGGAAACCTCCTGACTACACGTTTTTAAGGGCCTTTGGATGTGCTTCTTACCCTTGACTTCGTCCCTAGAATTCCAATAAATTAATGTTTCGCAGTAAGCGTTGTATTTTTATTGGATATAGTTCAAATCATAGAGGGTATAAGTGTTTTGAACCCCTTTCACAACGTGTTTATGTGTCAAGGCATGTTATCTTCGATGAGAATACTTTTCCAGGCATTACAGGGTCCGCGACTTCTTCCTCTGGCACTGCAATCAGTTCTGCTTCGGTCCCCTCCACATCATCAGGTCAATTGCATCAAGCCTTCCATTTTAAATCTAGTCTTCTTTCTAACCCTCTCGAGCCTCAGGTAGAATCTATCGTGAGACCCTTAAAACTCTTCGTTTGCCCAGCAAGATCTGGCTTTTGTCCAACTCTCGTTGGTCTCGTCCTGAATTACATCCATCCTCATCTTTTTTTCGAAACGAAAGAAGAGACATCTCTTTTCCAATGAGCTTTCGCCTGCCTAGACCCAACTGACTTATCAACCTCGTGCCCCCGACATAAGAATGATTCCCCTCGGCCCTAGATTCGAAAGCACCTCCTTCCGCGCCTACCTCTAGAAACTTCAGTAGGATGAAGTTGCGGAGGAAAATTCCCAGGTTTACGGTTCAGAATGACCTACAAAGAAGAAGAATCATTTGTTAATCGATCCAGGCGCACCAAGCTAAAGCCAGGGACCTCAAAGTTTTTCTTTGCACAGGCTAAGGATGGATGTAATTCAGGCTGGTTTGTCTTTTTGGATCGGAAAGCTCAGGCAGGAGTAGGACATGTCAAGCTGAATGGTCACTTTGAAACGAACGGTTAAGGCTGGAAATTTCGGACGCTCCCAATCTTCTTTCCTTAATACCTGATCGATGCTATGTGATCTAGCTCGATTCCTATCAACTGAGCATCTTAACGAGAAGGAGAAGGCAGGCATGATACGTAACGTATGAGCACGGCGTGGTCTCTCTCCCTGTGGGAGCCAAGCATAGGCGCTATGTAATTGCCCATTTTAGAGTCTCTACACGTTTTCGAAGCGACCGGATGGATTGACCTGTTGACCAGGCAGGAATACCAATACTAATTGCGACAGGAGAGCACCGTGGAATACTCAAACTTATGGTGTGGCAGTCGAGTTTTCTCCTTGGAAAGAACAAGAGTCTCGTCAGCTCACACATCCCTTTCGTTCATCCTGCTCCATTGCTCACTTCGGAAGTATTCTGTGGTTCAAAGTCTTTGCGAATCCAATGCCTTAAGCGCATTACGGATGGAATTCAGGATCGACGTAGTTGAGAAAGGAATTCCCCCAAACAATGCATCTAATTGCACTTCGCGCTCCTACGTGTTGGATATCTAGCACGAGAAAGAGACTGTGGTGTCCCGCTCACTAAGCAAGACTTGACGCTGTATCTTGCTGGCAAACTATAAGGAATGAAATATGTAATATTGGCCGGGGACATCTCTTCGATCGATCTAAGCATCACAGGCAGCTGGCAAAGTTGTTGAATTCGGTAGGTAAACGATGTAACAATGTTGTAATAGTTTCCTATCCAGTCAAAGGCAGTGATCAAGCCCGTTATCAAGCAGGTTCTAGGACAAGCTGATTTGAAAGCCAACTTCATATAGACTCATAGGATTGGTTAGAGGGAGTTCAAGCAGCCATGATTTAAAGCAGATTCCTTTCCGCGAGTGTACTGAGGATCGACTCATGCATCACAACAGCAATTCAATTAGGAAAAGAGTCTGTTACAGCGAGTGCATAATCCGTAACAATGCATATCTAGTCTAAATTTATAGCTTTCCGCGGGATAGTGACAGTCGGAAGGCGGTAGAAAGTCAGTGTTGCAGGTCTAGTTCTTGGACTCTTTGGCACCGTAGAAGAGACAGCCACTCTAAGGACATGGGTGAAGCTAGCTCGAGAAGTCTTTTTCTTTATGATGGATAACCGCCGTACTAATAGTAGTTGTCCCTGGCAGAAGAAATTCAAAAAAGTAGTGACTTTTTCTTCTTTCTACTTGTTCTAGTCTTCCGCATGAGACAGTTGGGGAAGGAGAATCGAGAAAGAAAATAGGTTTGATTGGCCATCTTTTTGATATATACATAAGGCATTCTCCGGATAATTCAAATCGAAGCAATTGGATGTCCAACTCGGGCCTATATGACCGATCAATAGAAATACTCCACCTTTGTCATATATTCCATACATCACACTAGATAGATATAATATTCATGGAATACGATTCATGCCTTGGTGGTGAAATGGTAGACACGCGAGACTAAAAATCTCGTGCTAAAGAGCGTGACTTTGGTGAAGCTCTTGTATAACAGGATTCGTCTCAAATCCGGAAAAGTCATCTACAAAGCTAAGTACTCTTGGCGGCCACTTGGTGCCTTGAACTCATGTGTAATTTTTTTGGGGGTCAAACCCCCCTGACCTAAGAAGGTTCCTCACGGAAGAAGAGAGATAGACTAGAAACCAACTATATCCAGAAGGTTGCCCGCATTACCTACTCTGAACCAGGGAGTGCCATCCGGCATTTAATCCTCAAGTTTTTGCAAGAGTTGCGTTCTGGGAAGTGGTTATATTCATTTTTTAGCTTTCCACTAGGATGTGGTGAACCTACCGTATGGACGTGGTACTAGGCGAGAGGGACTCTACTATATGGATGCATTCAGCGAGGATTAGCGCGAGCCATTCTCGATGAATAAAGATAGGAGTCATTCATTCACTTTCAGAATAATTCACGCTCCCTATTTCTAAACAACTTTTTCGCTCTGGGCTCAACTGCACAAGCTTTTCTTATCCTGGATTTTCTTAGAAGCAGCTAGGGGCTAGGAGCTAAGAGTGAAGAGTGAAGAGTTAATAGTGCCTTACATCATTGTAGTAAGAATCTAAGGACTGAGATCGAGGGTGCAAGCGAGTCTCTTCCTTTTGGTTGGTTGGTATCGGAGTAGATGCCGACCTTAATCTAGAGAGGTGGATAACTATGACCAAGTTATCTTCATTGGACGTTCCCTATTTATGGCCCCTCCGAACTGGACAGAAATAAGAGGAAGCACCAGAGGCATCGAAATTCTATTATTAGTGTTAAGAGTGGCTAAGCTGGATGAGAAGGCACGACGCTCCCATAGTGAGAGGGAATTCGGAAACCCTTTCAAAGAAAGCCTTGTCTTACACATCTATCCTCCCTTTGTTGCAAAGCTTGTTTATTGATTAAATTAACATGAAGTGAAGGTGCATAGCTTCTTTGAATGTCCCGCTGATTGACTACTACATCTAGGGACGGGACTGATCCCGAAAGAGAGGTCTTTCTTTCTCTGCTTCTTGAAACCTGGCATCTTGACTACTATAGAAAGATGAGGAATGGAGCAGACATCAAAAGAAATAAATTACCTTCTTTTATAGGTTCCTCCAATTACATAGCACAATACTTGGAGAGGAATGCCCGGGAGCAAAGGAAGAAAAGGACTCGGCTTAACTGAGTGTAGAAGGCATACCTAAGCCAAATAAATAAACCAGGCTTGCCCCACTCTCCTTGGATGGTTCAAAACGCCACACTAGCTCTCTTATTACTGATCTATAGGTATGGGAATCATATCGTATGTTTAGCTGGGTTGGTGAGCGGAGGCGCTATGTAATTGCCCTCACGTGGGCAATAAATAATTGCGGGAGTCGGTTTGACCATTAGCTCTTACCTCCCGAAAGCTGAGTCCAAGGCAAGCAATGAAAGCTAGACACAACGTCAAGCCCTATATGAAAGAGATTTTCGAGATGGAAGCAAATACTTACAATGAAATCACAGACTCTACCGCCTTAGACCACTAGACCGAGTAACCCACTTGCCTAAGAGCGCAATATCAGCTAAAGCTTCCTCGCTCAAGCTGTCAAGGAAGAGCGTGAAGCAGTAGCAGCGAGAAGGTGCCTTAAGACAGACCATAGGAGGGAATCAGAATAGTTTGCCACATTTGTCTCCACTATATCTCGCGCATGACATTTCGAAGACAAGAGAAAAGAAGAATCAAAGAGAGACTGAACAACGTTCTAGCCGGAAAGGAAAGGCTGTCCACTCGTTATTCAGATACTGTTGATGAAACCTTTTTTTCTCTGGAAAACAACAAGAGTAGGCTTGTCGAAGAAAGATATGCAAGATCGGCGCTGCCCAGGTGGACAAATCACTTTCGAAGCTGCCGGACATAACTGCACACCCACCTATCCCATGTTGAGTATCATACAGAAATGAAAAGAGAGAAAAATTTACCGCTTCCCGAACTGGGCAAATCTTTAAGAATGAATTCACTGGAGTAAACGGTACAGATCAGATTCTTCCTAATGAACGTAAAGTACGAAAGAATAAGAGTTCCTCCGGCCCATGGTTCAAATGTAAATCACACACAACACGTACATAGATTATTATTAATGTGCAGTGGCCAGAACCGGGATGAATGCTAATCTCAGTCAAACCGATAACTTCAGTGAACTTCGGTAGCTAGGTATTGAGATGTGATTCATTCATTTTGAAAACGGTTTTACATAGAAGACCGGAGTTCAAGCTCATCTGTCTGTGCCAGAAGAGAGTATTGTTTGGCATGTCGCCAATGTTCACTAATTTTCTCCCAGTTCAAGATGCTTACAGATTTGCTTGTGTGGGATTATAGGAACAGACATCTTGACATTCTTCTTTTCCTCCTTACATGATGCCGTCTCTTGCGTGACAGCCATCGACCTAGTGAATGGCTTTCAAGATATTTCTTGCTGCCATTCCTGAATGAGAAAGAAAAAACAATTCGATCGGGGGAGTCGATCCTAAAATAGTAGTCTCATCGACCCAGGCGATCAGACGAAAGTATGTGAAGTGTGACTTCAAGGGTCCTGCCCTTGGAGCATGAAAGGCTTTCGATTGAGATCGAACCTGTTTCCGAAAGCTTTCCAAGACAGTCAGCTTGAACTCTATGGTTCCTTCCCTGCGTAGGAGATCTCTTATATGGATACTCGACGTCTGGCAGTTGAAGTTAAGTAATTGGAAGAAGATGCCCCCTGGGCTACATATACTCTTATCTAATAAAGGTTATAAGTGGTTATATCCTTCATTATATCCACTAAGTGGCCTAAATCAAGAGGTTGGCCGGAACAGCTTCGAAACCATCCTTGGAAGCCTTTCAGTTCTTCTTGGACCTCGGACGGGAGACTCAGAAGATGTTCAAAGACATCTGTCACACCAGTGATTGGAGGATTAAAGGCGCTATTCAATTGCCCAAACTTTCTTTCTCTTTTCCTGCGGGTGATCTGGTTGTTTTTCCCTATCTCAGTCTTCCTCTGTAATAATGCAATTAGTGGATACAGATGATAGTGAGGCACTCTATTCTTGTTGAAGGCGTGGGGTATTGTTGGGAACGATGTGGTGGACTTCGGGGAAGAGAGAGGTCGTCTTTCTTTCCTCAACTAGTCTCGAACGGAACGGAAGGAGTTGTCTTGAAAGAGCCACAGCCTCAGGGAAAGTTTTGGCACAGAGCCAGTTCCTTCCTAGAAGAAGTCCCAGGTTGTAGTTCAGGATTCCGCCCATATCTATTTAGTCACTCTGGGCCCACAGATTCAAAAGAAAAAAGAAGTATGATAAAACTGACTCGCTTTCCTTTCCTCTGTCCCTTGCTTGGGCTCTTGTTCCAGCTCCAGTGACAGACGTGGATATTTCCACTAGTTGAGAGTGGGCTATTCTAATCAGCCGGAGAATACCAAGTCTTCCCCTTGAAGAAATCGGCTAAAGAACGATTCCTTTTCGCTTGGAAAGATTTTTTTTAGCCTCAGAAACTTGAGAAATTTCTTTAGCCAACAGGTGACGGTTTTTCCGTTCGACCCCCACCCTCGAGTATCGAGCGAAGAGATTGTGTTCTTTCTTATGATTCCAAACCAACTCCGAGTGTCATCAGATTCGTTGACAATGAACGAACTGTGCGGGAAATGTGCTGTTGACCTATTTCATATATTCTGCGGAACGCCGTTCTTGCCAAGGTTGATAGTCTCATACGAAAGACATCAGCAGCGTCAAAGAAGAGATCTTCTTGTTTCGGTTGATAAGGAAGTATTCGAGTGCCTTCTTTTGCGATGCCCAGTAATCCCACATGAGGATCCCTTTTGATCGCCTGGATGGCTTTTCCTTTCACACTTTATAGTATTTTTTTATCACCAATGGCAAGGGGGAGGTTTCCTATCATCAACCTTTGGAAAGAATGTAGGTCTACTCGATGGTAAGAACCAACTGAAATATTCTGTTTTTCATATGCCTTATTCATTCTTTTTGGAAAGGTTATTCCACGACTTGAATCTGTTATTATCGATTGAGGTCTTAAAGAGCCTTTAGGTTTATACTCATATTTATCGACAATGATAACTTTCGCTGCTCTGGCCAGTTTAGCTGCATAGTTATACATATTCTCAACTTAGAAATCAATAACGTTATCAGAGACCTTAGGGATGCGGGGCTTATTTTGGACATGAGGATCCCTTTTTTATTGAAAAATGGACCCGGTTGTTACTCATTTGATTGTAATATCTTCGTTCATTGTCTTCACTCTACGGTCTTTGTACTCTTGTCCAGGGAAGTACGATTACATGACTCTTCTTTTCCAATTAGCTGTTTTTGTTAGGTAGGAAGTGCAGCCTTCTTGCTCGGGTTGGGACCCTTATTGACGTGTTCACAAGGACAAGGCGTTGCAGATGGTTCCCTTCGGGGAGGGATCCTTGAGCAATAGAGACTTGTGTTCCAAGTTCCTGTTGGCATTCATTTGTCTCAAAACTCTTGCCCAGTCATAGTCCTATTTTTCCTTTGGGTGGATAATGGTGAGGAGAAAGTGGTTTTTGAAAAGGGATGGTCAAGCTTGACTGATGATTTGCAGAATGAATGCCTGACTTCTTGCTGTGATAAGATAGTCTGTACGCTATAGAGTGTCCGATGCCCAACTAGAGAGGGATAGGAAGAAGGAAAGGCGCTAATAGGGGGGCGACTCGTGCTTATCAACTCAGTTGGCTGGGTTTGGGAATAGTACTCCAATTCGCTAAAAGGGATTTTTTGCTCGGTTTTAGCTGAGCTACATGGCTGGCGTCAGTAGACTGATCCGACTCTTAATGCCTCTTCAAGCTGGATGGGCGAGCGTACAATAGATTTGCTGAAAGGAATGAGATGGGAAGAACTAGAGGAAGGTCGGAAAGTGAAAGGGGGAATTCTCTGACATCCTTACACCGAGCAAGAGCTACACCCGAAAGCGCTACTTGTCCGGACTTGCTAGCTATAATCCGTCGCGGATTGAGCCTTATGCACACAGTTCTAATTCAGATGGACCATAGACATTATCTAAAGCAGTCTCACTCTACTCTAGCTACGAACGTCAGAACGGATGTCTATTGGCCAGTTTGAGAAGAATGAACGGCATGAGCTATGTCAGTTGTAACTGTGATAAAAGATTAGGCCTCTGGCAGTTGTTCTTTCGAGAGTCTCTGGTGAAGGGTCTATCCTTGCCTTCAAGCGAAGTGGAGTCGGTGGTTTTCTCCATAGTTTCAGCTGTAGTTCGGGCAACTCTAGCTATTCCTAAACTCTAATGGTTGAACTTCAACGGGCATTGCTCCGATCTCTGGCCTGGTCTTTAAAGCCTTTGTCCTGCGGATGGCTTTGTTTTCCACGGCCTTCAGGTGTATCTCCTTTTATGGGGCTTAGCCTGCCAAAAGAGACCAAACCTGTTTGCTAAACGGACGTTGTCTGGGCCAAGAGCCATAGTTGTAAAATGAAGTACCAATAGAGGTTCCTGGAAGCGGGTAGTGCAGAAACCCATCGATTTTTACTTTTCGCCATATTCACGAACTAGTTTCATTTAGGTCAACTAGCGCCCTACCCGAACAATATATGCCCCTTCCTTGTAGGAACGTCCTAGCCTTGGAGTGGTGTTCTAAGGGTCTCAAAGTCTATTGTCAAGTTGTTCAAGCTGGTTGGATCTCGTGACAGCATTCAACATCCCCAAACAGCGCACTTCCGTATAAACATAATACCCCAATAGTGCTTACCTTATAGATACTCAGAAGAGTCATGACTCCCTTTCCCCGAGCGCTGGGAGAATTGGCTCACCCTACCCCTAGTTTCGTTTCTTTCTGGTAGAGTCGAGTTATACTGATGCCGACTGGGCGGGAAAGAACTAGGATCGTAAGTCCACTTCAGGATATTCACCAAAAGAAGGTGCTCGCTAGGCATACCTTTTGTGCGTTCGATGTCATCCTTAGAGTTACGTTCGATGACATTAGTGTTCGTTGCACTGCTTATTTAGATAATTTATTGAAAGGGAGATACTTATAATTAGAATATAGTTGAAATTCTTATCTATAAGATAGGATTATAGAGCTGATAGAAGTACAATAAGAATACGGAAGCCTGAGACCATTGGTGGAAGCAGGTCAGTAACCAATCCCTTTGCCGAGCTAGCAGCTCCTTTTCTAGCAAACTGAAGAGTCTTCAATGGATGTTGGGTTAGGAACGGAAGCGAGGTCTCTCGAGCCTACAGTACAGCCGTCTTGTCGTAGTTGACAACTATTGCATTCTAACGAGAGAGAGCTACGTCAAAGTCCGTGGATATATCTTCGGTCACTATCTAGCTGCGTTAGAGTCATTTCTCTTCTAAAAAAATCTATATTGTACTGAAAAGTAGTAGGCTAGGTGAGAGGTTAGGAGGACTAGCTACCAGTGAACACTCTTCTTGTTCGCTTTTCAGGCATAGTTGAAATCCTGAATTACATCCCGCCTTAGCCTCTCTGTTCTAGTTGGGTGTATTTTCTTTCATATTCTTGGCCTGATTATCATCATACGGTTCCCTTTCTATTTCTGGCCTCTTTCCTTCTATTGTGCGTGGTAGACTCTCTTATTATCAAAGGTAAGGAGATTGTTTGTAGCTCTCCTTCGTTTGGTGCCTTGAGTCTACTTCATTGAGAAGCTTTCTTCCAATTTCTGAATCATTTCTTCACTCATCCGATCCTTCCCTCGCTGGTCTTCGGAGCGCACAAACGGAAGCTGTACAGCAGTTTGAACCACTCTAAGAAAAAGAGCGCGGGCCAAATACACCCGTGACAGCAGTTCGGCTCTCCGAGATCTTCGGCACATAAGTTAACCCCACTGTCCAGGAGAACGGTCAGTAAGTAAAGTAAAAAGCAATGTCTCTTCGCTATGACCTACAGGCTGCCCTTTCTCAAGCTAAAAGACCGTCCAAGTCTTTCTCCTTCCCGTAAGGAGAAGGACCACCACACGTGGGGGGAAAGAGATTAGATGCACTGTGGGGTCAAGCTCTCTTCAAGCTCCGCTAGGAGTTCTCTTCTCCAATTAGTGAGACCTTTAAATAAAAGGAGGCTTTTTTGCATGTTAGCGCTTCTTCGTTTTCGGAATCGACCAGCAGGCCCATGAAATAAAGAGCAATGATGCAAACTTTGGTACCACCGATCTCTGAAAGGTCAATAGAAAATCCCCTGCAACAGAGAGCTGTAGTTCGGGGATGCTGATGAATGAAATGAAAATAAAACGACGATTGAACTCGAAAAGGACATTTGAAACCGAAATCTTCTATGGCTGACGAGCAAAAGAACTTGGTTGTGGCTGATAATTGAAGAGACTTCGTAAAGATTGCATTTCTTGGTCATTCTCACTTAATGCAGGGGGTTTGCAAAAGATCGCGGCTATACCCTTTCTTCGAGAACCATAAGAATGGCGACAGACTAAATTACAGCCCGAAGAGGAAACAACCAATAAAGCTCCGACCAGCGGCGAGAAATATTCTCCTTCAGGACGTTATTCCCCCATCCGCTACCCGTTTTTATGGGATCAACTTCTCGTTTTCGATATAGAGAAAGGAAGGGCCCGTACTTCTACAGAGATGTGGGACATTGACAAGAGATAACTCATATCTGAAGCAATTGATGCACATCTTTAAGTGCGCTTCGAAGAACTCTTATAACTACTTAATAATTGTACACATTAGGGATGGATTCTGCTTTTGGGAGCTCACCAATACAGGGAAGCGAATGGTACTGCGGATGGTTTAGCAAGACAGGGAGCTGGAGGAATAACGAGACGCTGCATCTTATCCACCTTTTTGTCTCTAATCTCCAAGTCAAATTCCTATAGTAGAAGCAGGATCGATGTAATTGAGATGGATTACTTGCTTTTCCAAAGGCCCCACGCGGAAGCTGAAAGAGAAGCTAGTGAGACCAAGCCCATCTTCTAGTATAAGGGTCATGCGGGCGCCTACTTTCCAAGGACCAATCCGTTCAAGCTCGGTCTCCGAAAGCCATTACTATCTCGCCCCCAACAGGAGAATTCGCTCGGTCTGTTCTGGGAGCATCCGCCAGCTCTCGATCCTGAGGTCGTAGGAAGAGTGATGCAAAGAATACGGGACCGCATTCGAGCTCTTGAAGACCGGAAGGAGGGGGCCATAAGCAACCGCAGTAGAAATAGAAACAACGGGGGGAACTAGAAGTTAATAGCTTCACTTCGTTCGTTCCATCGACTCTTTCTATAAGATTCAAATAAGTAGTCCGTCGACGCAAAGTAGTGTGTTTTAATGCTCTTTGTTATCTTTCATCTTGTTCTATGTCTTTTGTTCACTGAATATGTTCTTAGTTCACTTTGTAATCTTGTGTGGCTGGTATACGTGTGTGTAGGCTTCCTATTGGATGTACTCTTATGTATAAAAATGCTTGTAGTGCTGGAATGAATAAAATCTGCTTTGTTAAATATTCCTTATGTATACGTAATATCCGGTCTTCCATCTTTCTTAGATGTAGATGCTACTTCCTTCCTTCGTCGAGTGAGTTGCGGAGATCCGGTTCTAACTAAATTTCCTTTCATCCACGACTGATAGGATGATGGGCACTAGCTATCGACTAACTCTAAGGGTAAGAACGAAAGAAGAAGGAAAAATACTCTTCATACACTTTAAGAAAAAAAGAAAACTTGTAAAATGCGTAAATCAATCTGAATTACATCCATCCTTTCTTACTATTAATCAGAAGAGACGGAGGCACAAAGAAAGAAGCTTCTATAACAACAACTCAAAAGCAGGATACTCGTAGATTAGGGGAAAGCCTACTTATATCTTTATCTTCAGACTTTTCTATCATAGGATTAGTAGATAGCACCCGACCGGGAAAGAGATTTCGTTCCTGCTGCTTTGAGTTCAACTGCCTGTTCCAGTTAAAGAGACGAAGGAGGCAAGGCCAATGAAGCGGCATCTGAATTACATCCACCCTCCTTCTCCTTAACTATAAAGTTCCAAAAGAATTCCTTACTTTTATAGCTCTCAAAAGACTACGCGCTACTAACGGAAGGACTAGGAGGGGAACTTGGAGCTGAATCCGTGTCTGACTAGGGTGCTGGTGCTCTAGCAGGAAAACTTCCCCCGCGTATAGATCTCTTCTCCTTTTCTCGGCCTCCTGCCCGGCCGATGGAAGACCAGAATACGTTTACGAACCTTGAGCTCTAAAGCTCTCCAACAGCTCTAACAATGAATGGAGACTTCCAACCGTCGATGATGCCCTCCCGTCTGAAAAGGCTTTGAGCCACTCTCAGGTTAAAGGGATATATATTGAATCTCTTCCCCAGGGAACTGTCTTAGCCATAGAGAGGGACAAGGGGCCTGCAAAGAAATGGAGTCAAGGCCGACCGACAGCCCATCTGGACAACGGGTATGCTTAAGCTGCTCCTTCTTTATTTAGAATTCACACACACGAGAGGAGATCTCATCTATTTTCTTTGTGTCGAGCAGCTTGCCAGAAAGTTCTCTCTTTATGCGGCATCCAGATGGAATTGAGTAAGTAAGAGAAGCTCTGGAAAGGGCTGGACTTCTAATAGCATCACTTCGTTCGTACCTTTTCCTACTAAAGCATAGGTTAATGCTGACATTCCCTTTACGTTCTTTATAGGCCTACGCCTTCTAATTGAATCTTATCAGTTCACTCAACACTCCAGCTAAGAATTATTGTAATCGGTTGAGTCTCAAGAATTCCTTTCTATTGGCCTTAGTAAGCAACTCTCTTATTTCGAATTCGAGTCACTCTTTGTCAATCCATCTCTCTTACTCACTAGAACAGGCCTGGTATGAAGAATTCATGGGTCAGCAGGCGGTCGAGACATAAGGGGTGGGCATTACTAACCAAGCCCAGTTCTCGCCGATAGGCGCGGGTAGCTTGCTTCCAAGTCTTGCCTTATATGATAGTTGTGGCCATGGCCCGAAGCAGCCTTAAGCCCGTAAGCTACTTCCTTTAGTTGAACTGGTTGCTATATGGGTCAATAGAATCTTAGCCAGTTTATTTTTACTCCTTTTGTTCTCATTCCCGGCCAACCGTGCCATGAAGAGTCGAGCAAGAGCAATCGCAGCTTTCTCTCTGCCTTTGCAGCTTTCATTCCTGGCATTTTTCCTTATAAAAGCTTCAATCTACAAAAGTAGAACTACGGATGACGTCTCAAACTTACTTGCTTTTGGTTGAACTCACTACCAGAGTGGCTACCCGCTGATCTAAGGCCTGTTGATGTTGCGGTGTCTAGTGACTCCTTTAGGGAGGCTTTGCTTTAGGAAAGTAGTACCCTAGGAGCTGTAGCTGCAAATGAGTCAAGTTCCCCAGGACCTGTAAATGACTTACCACCTTCAAAGTCTTAGCAAAATCCGGTGCTTGTCCTTGCAAGGCCGGTTCCACTCTCTTTGACTCGTCCGTAACTAGTCCAGATGGAGTTCTCGAGGACTTTCATGCTAGCAGTGCTGCCCTGTGAACTTTAAAATCATCAGGGTCAAGCAGGTTTTATTGAACAGGGAGGTGAATCCTTCTCAGTTGAGCTTCCTTCTTACCTAGGAGACAGGGAATGACTTCTGCTATCTTCTATTCTTTATCTATAGGACCCCTACCGTAACCTGTTTTGAGATCTTTCTCCGAGACAAGTAAACCCGACTCTCTTGCTTGACAGCCCGTCTATTTACTTAATATGAACCTCTGCTGTGAATCCTTACTCTGGAACCCCAGGATCCAAAGGAGAAGAACGGTAAAGAAATTTAGCGGGAAGAGCAGGTCTCTTGAGCCTGACCTATACTTACCTGTCAGACCACAAGTCTGGAGCTACTCTAAGTCGGAACTCTTCTCCCGCGGATAGATCTCTTCTCTCTCTTACTTAATTAGTAGTTTGCTGTAATAAGAAAGGTGTAGCTATTCAACGATGCGGCAAATCATCTATTCCATAAAAAACTCACCTAACACTTTTTCATTCCCCCCGCCCGACTAGTGCGCAATAAAGACCAAGGCTTTGCCTTTTATTTCGAATGAAAGAATTCTGAGGGAAGTGCTTATTCAATTGACCATGAGGCTCTACCCTTCCTTTCCTTACCGAATTCATTCTAGGCGAAAGAGTCTCGCGCCAGGAGCGCTGCTATAAGCAGTTATGATCTCAAGCACCTAACCTTTGTTGTGAGGACTTATTCGCGGTAATACCCAATTCGCGTAAAGATTTGGCGCCTTACTAAATAGGGGCACTTAGTTTTCCCACGGAGGTCAGTGAGAAGCTTGTAAGTTCTGCTTTAAGCTATGGGCTTCCCTAGAGGGATGAGGTGGTCGTACCGCTTCTGGGACCACGATATGCACCACCAGGGGCTGTTTTTTTCGACAGGAGTTTGATACCCTCCGCTGGTAAGCTTTTCTTCTGTGATATTTCCTTCTTCGTTTGTTTTGGGTCGTTCCATCACTCACTCTGCTATAAGAATTGAGTAAGCCGATCTCGACTTCTCATAGACTGGATTGTCCGAATCTGCTCGCAAACAAACTTGCTTCTTGCCCGTGTACTCGTAAGGTATCCCTCTAAATCTTTAGCCTCTTCTTGATCAGGGTTTCCCCCTTCCTTTAGTATTTATAATAAATAGAAGCAGATATAGTTAACGAAGACCTTTTGACTGTTATAGTCTCTCTCTTGGACTCTTCTCACGAATTTGATTCGATCATTCCAGTCGGATAGCATTATCTACGTTAAAAGAATGAATCTATTATATATGTATTAAAGCAATCTTACACTTTTCTGGCTTGGCTAATTCTCCTTACTCTACCATTCTCGACCACCGCCCATGCTTCAAGATTGAAGTTTTGACTCTGTAAAAGTAAAAAAAAGAACGTTGTAACGAGATCGCCTTCGGTTAACGCAGCCTCAGAGGCAGCCAAAGAAGTTCTTGACCCCTCTACCTATCTTGCTTGGGTGAGCTACATCCATACATAGTCTAAGCCTCCGATTGACTGTACTAGATACGGAATCTTAGTCCCCTGAGCTTCAGACGCAATTGCGGGCTAAAGGAAATAGTTGGCTAGGGTGGTTCCTTGATAAGATCGCTACCGAAGGCCCCCAAAAGCCTAGTCTTTAGAAGGGGATTTCTTAGTTCGTTCGTGAAATGAAGAATCTTATCTGAAGACGGTAATACGGAAAGAAGAAAGTCAACCTGATGCTACTGGAATAGAGAAATAAAGCGGAGTTCCCCATTGGGCGATGGCCTAAGTAGGTATATACTAGGAGATGACCTTTCAAAGCACTTGAATTCGGGAAGAGGTCTATTCTAATAGCTTCACTTTGTTCTACTTCGTTCGCTCCTTCTGGCTGAAGTTGGCATTTGAGTTACTAAAGTACTGTAGTCAGGTAATCGTACTACACTGCCTTAAAATAGGCTTATATCGATAGATAGAGTGAATGCGTCAAGTCCCCTATGTCATTGGCTTTAAAGTTCGGTATATAAATGGTCAAAGCAAAGAAGAGTCGAATAGAAGCCATTTTTGCAACTGGGGAAAAAGTGCCAGACCCTCAACAAAAGAATGGATTAAGGTGATAGAGTGTTATCAAGGGGCTTCGGAATTCAAAAATGAAAAGAAGTGCTTTCTCGTCTCACGATCATTAAGTTCTTCTTTGATCTGCGAGCACCACAATCTTCATCTTTTTGGGGTTAATGCTCTCAATGGTGAATCGATAATTCGATATCCCCGAGACGCCGGAATGGAAGAAAAGCAAAGAAACCTGCGATGGCTACTGAATAACCTCCCTTTTTTTATAATAAAGCCTTTGACCTTTGTATTCGTTCGCCAAATCTTGTTCAGTTCCATCCAAGCTCGGTTTTGTCTGAATCTTCGTGGAAGAAGAAGAAGAGGTTCACCAGCTACTAGATCCAGGGATCCCACCAAATCATTAAACCTGGCGGCTGCTCGCTCTTTGATCCGTGATTCACGGGCCACTAGATCCAGGGATCCCACCTTATTCTCAAACCTGGTGGCTCGGTTGATTGGCACTCCTGTAAGCTCATCTTGCATACAAATTCTGGGGGTCCCAAGTCCTGTATCTACCACGAACTTTTCTTCTCTTAAGCGTAAAACTTCAGATTGTAAGGCGTTTCCACTACATAAAAAAAAAACTGGAATTAGATCTTGGAAATGATCGACTCAAATAGATGCTCATCAGCTAAAGCTTCCTCCTCTTACTATTAATCAGAAGATAACAGGAAAACTTCTTATTGGTGCTAACTCACTTCACTCATCCAACTGGCTCTCGGGCTTACTCCTTACTTGACTACAGCTTCTGAATTACATCCATCCTTGCTTGGCGCCTTTATCGCAATATCTGCTGTTCTTGCTCTGCCTTCTGTCTTCGACCTCGTTAACATCCATTGAAAAGAAAAAAATGGGGCTTCCTTCGCATCAATCGAAGAGGGGAAAAGAAAGTCTACTTACTATATATATAGGCCGGGAGGATTCAATGGATCGTCCAAAGAATCTTGTCTTGGAACGAAATGGTTATGACTTGTACGATTGGCGTCAAGAGTGGAAACACTCTGATGTAGGGCTTGGTAACCCTAGATTGAGGATGCGAGTAATCGTGTTTTCTATCCCAGCTGGCACCTATGATGGTACCTTCGGGTTTCATATCATAGATTTCCAGTGCATGTATATGGTTAATATACAATGTCCTGATAAACCATATCAGTGCCACCCCTTGACAGAACAAGTTCTCTGTCATCGAAGTGAGTTGACTTGGAGCAAAAGCAATAACACGAATAGAAATTTGATTATGAATTTCTCATTCTATTACATATCCTCTATTACTTTTCGCAAAAAGTCATGGCACGAGATTTTAGAAGATCTCCGAGTGACAAAGTCTCTGTTTAAAACTTTGATTTTGTCACTCACTGATGGTCTAACGAAGGAATGGTGTATTGCCACACACCTGTTCTGGAAGGACAGCAGAAAGCTGTGTAAGCGTTCGGGGTACTTGTTTTTGCGCTTTATATCAAGCAAGCACGAGTGCTACTGCAACGTTATGTGGCTTGAGATGAAATCCCAGACATCATAGCTCCTGCAGTCTCTATTACTCGCTGTGGGCTGCCTCGAATCATACCTTCTTTTCATAGAAGAAAGATAAGAGAGCGGCACAATCTTACTATTCAGATGTATATGTCTTTATTTTCTCTATCAAAATGAATACCTTTGGCAAAGAAAGTGGACAAAAGTCTGTTTAGTACTATTGTGTCACCTGCCGATTTAGAAATGGTCTCAACGGTGGTTTCTTTTACTCATTTTCGATCGCTTCTGTGCAGGTATGTCCCATCCGTGTGGCGTTCTCTCCCGGTGGTATCCTACCACTCCCATTTCCGGTTGGGTCACAGAAAGGATCGGACTATTGAGAAGAGTAAGATCGAACCGGAGAAAGCTATCCATCCTAAAAAAGAATTGAACCAGCAGTCTTTGACAGGTCTCTCGAGCCAGCCAATCAAGCAGAAGGTTTTAAGTAAGTTCGGAAGAAAGGGTTAAGTCAGTTGGTCCCGGGGCTTTTTGATCTCTAACAGTCCCATACTGCATTCTTGATCTCATCCATGGTGAAGGGTCTGATCAATTCAGCTTGATCAGCTGCTGTCAGGAGACTCTTTAAGGTAGAGAGGTTAAGGTCTATTCTTGGCTTAGAGGCAGCTGTATAGTGTTTAGAAAAGCTGCCTCTGATCCCCTCCTTAACCTGATTAACCTCTTCAGTCCAAACTTCATCAATCAGAATCCCAGAGATGCTTCTCTTTTCTGGATCAGTTCTAGCTCATCCCACTATATCTTTTTTTCTGACATGTCTGCTTGCTGCTTGACTGTGTGGACAGAACCATGTAAACTCTCCATTAGATAGTGGGATGTCAATCAATTCAGCCATAAATGTGTTGAAAGCTGCTGCTTCACTCTTAGAGAAGGCCGTTAAGGTTACTTGCCTTTCTTGTGCCACTCTTACAGAGTTAAAATCTCCCAGTAGGCACCAAGGTGGCCCATCAGGCCTATTCTTTCTTGAATATCTGCCCACAATGCCTGCCTCTCGTGAAAGGGGCAGGGGGAATAGATATTTACTATAGTAACTTCATGTTGATCCACTCCCCAGTGCCCTACAAGGTCCAACATTCTAACTGCTTCCCAACTACTCTGTAGAGAGAAAGTAGCTTTCAGCCAAGTGCAAGAAATCCCCCTTGATCTGCCAACTGAGCTTTTCTAAATCATACTGAAGTTGTCATGTCCCCAGCATGATCTGACTAGTTGTGGAGTTATAGCTTCGAGTTTCGTTTCTTGCAAACATACCATCTCAACTTTGTGTAGTTTAATGAGCCTTCGGATGGCCCTGCTTTTGACGTAAAGAAGAAAGCAGGTTCCCTCTCAGTTCAGCTTTGGGGAAGTAAACCAGTAAGGAAGAGCTCCGTACGCTCGATATGAACTCTTTCTATATGTTGTTGCGAACACACTCTATGTATCGGACGGGACTGGCTCTGAGTTAGCTATTTCCTTTTCCGAAGCGGCTCGAGGAAGGCTCAATCACATCTCTTGGAGCAGCTTGGCTTGTTGTTGTCGTTGCTTGAGTTGCTTTCTTGCTTATTGATTGATTAGCGAACCATTCGGGGTTGATGCTCCTGTCTCTACCCAGTACTTTATTCCAAAAGAGTCTAATTGAGAATATCGCCCCGCCCGGGCGTAACCAATGAGTGACAAGGCACTTAAAAGCCCCGAAAGCCCTAGATATCGAGTGAGATTATAGGAGTCATGAGGGTCCTCAAAGTACCTTTCTCAGCGATCCGCTTTGCTAAATGCAGCGACTAATCCGGCTGACCAGTTTCCTTACTTGAATCAATTCCAAACAACGGCGACAAGAACTTTCTATATTCTTTTCGGAGTGGGAAATGTTGTGATGAATCAGCTAAAGCTTCCTTGCTTTCATCTATTCTTGGGGTGTGGGTATTGATTACGCTTTTACGGCTATATTCGATGTCTACTTGGGAATCTAGAGGTGACCATACTATCGACCTCAGCTCGCAACCTTGTCGGGTGCAGGAACAACCAGTAAGTTCACTCTTTATTAACTCTTTAGAGCGCTTGTTACGAGCTCACTCTTTACCATAGGTGAATGTGGATCCGCTTAATTATTATCATTTTAACCAGAGGCAGCCGGCAGGAATACCATTTCGAGAAACCAATTCCCACTTATTTGATTGGCCGAATCATGAAATTGGTGCTACCGGCGCTAAAGAAGTTGCTTCCAACCTTTCTTCTATAATCTGGGTTCCGGCCGGTGTTTGTAGTTCATCCGGTTGGCTATATTCTTAGTTTGGAGGCTTCAGTAGTTGCCCGGAAGCTCAAGTATATGATTTGGTGGGAGTAGTGCCCCTGCTTGAATTAGGAGTTTCGGACTAGAAAGAATCCATTCCTGAACCCGAAACGGGTGTTCCGTAGCTCGATATAGATAGACCGATTATTCTAATTCAGGACCGGAAGACTATGATTGTCTAGCAGGCATATGATTGAGTCGATCTAAGGGGAGAGTTAGTGGGCCTTTCGCGGATATATTCGATACCCACTTGGGGCAGGCTACTGAAACTATCGATTTCGAGGCTCTTCAAGACCTTCATAAGAGAGAGTCCGATTCAACAAACTTGTATCCACCTAGTGTCAAGGGTACACTTTTTTAGCAATTCCAGATGTGAAGACCTTCAATTTCTCGATTAATTCGTAAGGTGGTCTTGCACCAAAAGGAGTGGTATTACAACTTCGCTTTCATGGGGTATTTGGCAAGCTTTAACAGCAAGACTCGGTGTCTACTTCGGGACTCGTATGAGGCTCCCAACTACTAAGTATTTCAAGAATCCTGTAGATGATAGAGCGGCGTCTCCGCAGAGGAGGGGGCCAACTTTCTTGATTAACTCATTCTGTGCCCGTTTTCGGCTCTTTGAGCTAAACTTCAAATCAACCTCTTTTCGTGAAAGGTTGAGTTAACAATGATTTCTTAAAGGCGGGAAATCCCGCTTTTCTTCGATAAACCTATGTTTTGGTCATAGTTTCAACCCAAAGGGGAACGCTGAGAGCTAAAAAGCTCACTCAATGAGAAGATGCGCAATAAAAGAATGAATCATAAGCGCTAAGGGCAGAAATTAGATCCACTCTAATTTATAATGTTGATGGGCTCCAACTTTCATACCTGGGTTCTGAACCAGCATCCTCACTTTATCCCTGTCCGGTTAGAGGAAAGGAGCAACAATTCAAAGTTGAGCAACTAATAAAGTCCAGGAGCAGACATGCAAGTCAACAAAAAGCTGATCGGCATATAGATGACAAAGGTTGTCTTTGGGATTTTCCCGGCAAAGCTTCCACGAAACTAGAAAACTTGTATCTCCCTAGATGTGAAAAGTTGTCTTTTTGCTCATTCTAGGTGAGCATACCTTGGTTAGGAAGATATCGATGTTCATTGTATTCTAGCTTCAGGAGTGGCATCCATGCTAGCTTCGACCCCGGGAACAGAGAAAGTAGTTCTTCCTCCCCATGACGAAGAGGTTCCAACGTCCCAACGTCTATGCATTCTTTCCCTGTTTACAGATGGAAAAACAACTCTATTTGAATGAAATATTGAGTTCACCAATGGAAACAACTAGTCAAATCCCGCCCTTGATACCGGAAACCCAAGGGTTGAGCAAATATATCGACCCCGAAAGGATGTTGAGAGCCAAGATGCTAACCTATGAGAATCTGGAATGAGCGATAAAAGAGTTCAACGAAAAGTGGTTCTGGGTTCCGGTCTTTACTTTCCTCTCCCCCCCTTTAGTCCTTAGAGATGGCCCGCTGATGTGACAGAACTATGTAAGCACCCGGAGTCTGTTTAGTTATCCAGTTATCCATAGTAAACAGGAACTACACAATCAACTTCGTTGTCCACGCTTGGCCCGGTTCCCTTCTGCTGGCTTCATGGCCAACTTCAGTCATGAGATTAAAGATCATTGCAAGATTGATGCCGAGAATACGCTCTTTGATAGAATAAGCTCTTGTCTCAATATACGCAGTTTTAGCATTCTCCGAGCAGGAGAACATGAAGCTTGTTTGCTCTAAGGAATGGAGCTTTGTTGAAGCTATTAATAAGACTCTTTTTCGTACTATTGGCAAAAGTTCAATGTCTTCTGATATGAGAATGATCAAATGAAGAGAACACATGAGATGAGAACCGTAGACCAGTCAGTCAACGAAAGACTCTTTCTCCCTTCCCTCTCTGAGAGGGCAATGCAATTACATCAAGGATTGACAAAGTCACCTTTGATCGGCTTGAGTTTACCTTTAACCTGTCTATCCTTAGTTTTGGTGTACTACGATTGAGCAATGAGACGTAGCTTACTTGACTAGGATTTCACCTTACCTCTTCTTACGTCACTACTTCTTGTTCACTTTTGCTGCTATATGGGACGGCAGACTTCTCTTTCTCTTTGTTGGAAGATTACCTCTCCTGAGAGTCTTCGCAAACGGGATTCCAATAGTTGTCTTGTAATCCGGATATTAGCTATAGTAATAGGAGTACGCCCTATATTCTCCCTAGCAAGAGTGACGGAAAGATTGCGTAGTCAACTTGCCGGGAAGGAAGCTAAAGAAGCAAGCCTAGCCCTTAAAGCTTTGAAGCCTGCTTCACTTCAAAAGAGTTGCGTAGGTAGACTATAAGGAAGAGTTTCCGGGTTTAAAGAAGAAGACAGATTTCTGCCAAAAAGCCTTCTGATGAGCAAGCTTTCCTCGTGTTAGCGAAACTGGAACTGGGATAGCCTCGGGAAATTCTTTTTATTGCGTTCCCGGCTCTTTCTTTCCAGCCCATCTCTGCTTGCTTCCTTCTGTTTTCCGGGATTGATATGGTCACTCGAAGCTTCCGAACTCACCTTTTTATCTGGCTCGAGATCCAAGCAAAGTGAACACTTCGCTCGGTGACGTAAAGAGACGTTAGTAATTCCGCGAAAGAAAGGCGCTATGTAATTGCCCTCTCCCCTGAGTCGGATTTTGACACTGATTGATCTCGGAAGCTTGGTTCTGATCTTCGTACTAGCTCCGATAGTCCGTCCTACACTACTCGACTGGAAGCCAACTAAGATAGAATATAGCAAAGAAAGCTCTAGCTTCGCGCATGATAGCGGCATTATTGGGGAAGGTGCACTAGCGAGCGACTTCCTTTCATTCTCTGACCGATCAAGATAGCTTGCAATTCATTGATCTGGGGGACGAGATATTGTATTTAACTCAAAACAACTCTGAGATTTTGTATAATTGTGATGTTCCTACAAACATGCGGCCTTCCTTTGAGACTGACTTCATCTTCCCACCACGCGGGCGAAATCTCTGATAGGTGCTGGTGCCCTAGGTAGCTGAGTCTGGGTTGGAGGTCTAGTCAGTCTGGAGACCTACGAGTACGACTAGCTGCTCTGACACCGGGATTTCCGCTGCATCAAAGAAGGAGCGATCCAAGTAAGTGGAACAGAGCATACCTCGAGATAGAGGGCAGGAGCGATCCATAATCCTCAACAAAGAGGAAGGGTTAAGGCTTAGATTAGAGTGAACCCCGCTCCAACACTAGTTTAGTACCTGAACGAGGTCTCTGAATCATTGTCCTACTGCCTCTACCCCTATTATGGTGAGTAGCTGGTCGGGCTAGGCTGGCTTATTCCTTGTGTTTAGAAACTGTATTGTATTCCGGAGTTGACTGCCCTACTGACCATGCACTGCCCTGCTTTCTTTGCTTATTCCAATACTGGGATTGCCCTATCCATTATCTTTATATTCTAAAAATCCTTTTTCGGGCCAGGAGCAAGAGGTCTTTTCTTTTCCTGTTCACGAATCCCATGCTGGTTCTCGGTAAGACGACGGTGCGATTTCATCTGTTGGAGGCGTAACTGCAGCAGTTAGCTCTACTCTAAAGGTAGTTCCGTTCTCCTCGGATGAGAATCGGTAGCAGTTAGAATAGTAGTAGCGGTGTGACTTTCTTCTTGAAAAAGACTACTTTCCTATTCGCTTGCCTGCGCGCCTCTACTCATGCGGGACCGACTGTGCAATACCAACAATGGAGTACGCCGCCCGTCCACGGAGGCATTATCGTTCTAAGGCCTTCCTTAGCGGCCTATTCCTCAAAAGGCAGGTTTAAGGCACAAACCCCTACAAGTCGCGTTTTCAGGGCCTATGGATGCCGTAGGGAGAAACTAGCCAGTACAAGAGAGAGATTTTTCTCTTTCGAGACTGACGGGGTTCGGTTCCTTTCTTTGTCAATCAATCCAATCTCGAATCTCGATGAACACGCACTACAGGGAAATAAAAAAGAAGGCCTTAGATCATACGAAGATAGAACGAACTACTTGATCAAATTGAGTAGGAAGAGTGGGACTATATCTAACTAATCTAATAAAAGGGCGGTGTAGGTAAGCGAAAAGAAGCGCCAAGCCTTTTTTTCGGTCTGCTCTCAGGAGCAACTAAGAGGTCAAGTTGAGATGAAGTCAAGCAAGCTTTCCTCTTTGCATCCAAAATAAAGTAAGAGTTCCGGATGTATTTTTTTAGATAAAAGAGTACGCCTAGAAAAAGATAGATCTTTCCCTGATGGGTGGATCGAAGCTACTTCATAAGTGATATATGTCTTACGAGGTAAAGCATTTGAAGAAGAGGCGACGCGACCCACAGAGACTATGTTATTTTCTTTGCTTAGCTGAATCGATTCCGAATAAAAGTCTTTTTTTCTATTAAATCAACCCCCTTCCCGGGTTCTTATACCAATTTCATCTCGCTAAGGGAGTTGGAGAACTCTTTGAGGCAGAGGTTGGTATCCGAGGCATAAGGGCAGAGGGGAGAGTCTCGAGGAAGCCAGTGATCAAGCTAGTCCAGGTTTGCACTTGTAAGTGTTGAAAGCAATAAAGCCCTAAAAGACCATAGTTTTACAGTTGAGGGAAGGCTTAGATGTAATTTAAGTTCAAAGAAAGGGTTTTCAAAATATGCTGTTAGATCTCCGATTCTAAGGGTATCAGAGTTTGTAGCTGTAGTAGCTATCACTTAAGCCAGTAGCACGCTTGTTATGCAGGAGTCAAAGAAGGGAAGATAACCTTCCGAGAGCTATGAGCTTCTATTCGTCTTCGATCTTTCCCTTTGCTTCACCCTACAGAGGAGTCAATCAACCCTATCACGGGGAGGAGGTTTAGCCTTTGGCGCACGTTCCTTTACTTAGGAGAAGGAAATGGTCAAATACCCCCCTTGTCTTTTGGCCTAGCATCTCTTGTCGCTAGTGAACGAATTGCATCTCTTTCTTTAACCCCGGTAACCGCTTCTTAAAAGACTCATGTTGAGGAAAGCTATTCTATTAACATATTCTTAGTTTCTGCTTCCTCAAGTCAATTACGGAACCCTGTTACCAAAGAAAGTGCGAGTTGAAGAATGAGGTTCTAATGAAAAAATAGGAGATAGTTCAACCGCAGTGAGAGTTGCTTCTGGTGCTGACAAAGACCGATTGTTGATGAATCGCCCTACCGGGTGGCGCCTTCGAAAGGACTGATCTTGGTGCTGGGGCTACTTCGGCTTTCGCTGATGCGGGAGTTGCAGTTGACTCCATTGGTGTTGAACCATGTAACAGCCACGTTAAAGAATGAAAGAGAATCAATTGAATCTATTCTTTTACTACAATAGACTAAGCACTGAAATTGAGTATGCCAGGCTATTCAATAGATGTTCCAGCCCTTTTCTTTATTAGGATGTTCTCCTTGCTTATTCTATGTGATTAGCGGGATATGTAGCTGACAAAGAATCTACTTCTCTTTCTGAAAGTCAACTCTTCCATCACCATCCATAACATGCATTGTGGTCGCGATAGAATACCTTCCTTCGTTCAATCCAACCAGTTTTCTATTTCTATTAATTTAATAAAAAGGGGGCTTTGCTGACAGATAGATGGCGCTAGCTTTCTAAAAGAGTGTGGAAGATCCTGGGTAAGGCTTTCACCTTTCACATCCCATTTCAGTACGTTGCCTGATTCTCTCTTCTTAGTCAGCCGGGGCTTCTTCCACTTCAAGGCCCTAAGAATGAATATCCCATCCAGTTGACGAGACACTAATGACCTAAAGTAGCCAAAGCTCATGGAAAAAGGAGTTCTTGCCGCCGGTACTGTTTTTTACTAATTCCCAAGAGCCCACAGAGAAGCGACTGGCCAGACAAATAGCTTAGTCGCTGGAAGATTCCCCAACTAAGGTACAATAGGTCTCAGGATCATCCAATCTATGAGAATCTCTCGGAAAGCTCTCGTCGACTCAACCGATCAATAGAAGGAAGGACCACCTCTTAGAGGAGCCTCTTCTAGTTCTTGCATGACGATCCCTTCCCCTTTCTTCACATCAAGGGATAGAAAGGAATAAGATTGACGCCTGATTAGATTATTATATCGAAAGATAACTATTCTAGGAAGGTTAGCACTATCCCGAAAACAGCCTACTTGAATTGAATAAGGTAGAGTCAGATTGAAGGTGCAGATGAAGAAGAGGATGAGCTTGTAATATAGCAAGACCTAATTCCAAACCGGTTCATTCTCTTTTCTTTTTCCATCTCTTGCTTAGCTTTAAAGAGGCCTTGAAGGAGTGAAAGAGAGTAACCGTTGTTGGTGTAAACCTATCCGCTGTTGAATAAGCAGTGTTAGCAATAGACGCTCTTGTTGAAATAAAAGCTCTTGGGTTCATAACCGGTCCTATTGAATCAGATGTGGGGACTTTTCTCTCTATCTTACTCTCGGCTGGGCAACTCCGCTGTTACAGTATACCATAAATAGGCATATCCGGCTGAATCCCCTGCTTTTGCTTTGAATGCTTACCCAAGCTCTTTGACAGACTCGGCTGTGAACCAATCCTCTTTTAGAGAATCGACCCTTCACTCATGCTTTCATGGGAACAAGGAATAAGCGGTCTTATCTGCGCCGATCTGAGGGTGTGGACGAGACAAAGTCTTCTTAGTCTTCCGCTTGAACGGTGATATCTATAAGAAGGAATACCTGTCTCAAGGTAAACAGGAGTTCCGGCTCAAGCTAAATGATACCGGCGCAAGGGAATTCAATTCTTTAGTTTGTGGCAGAGAGTTTTAGAAGACTCTCGGTTATTAAGGTCACTGCTTAACAAAGTGATCTTGATAGCCACTGACGGTCTTACTAAGGAGTTATGTATTGGAGCTTACCTCTTTGCTCGTACGGTAATGAGGATGGCCCGACGTTCGGGGATGTTGCAGTACGCCGCCATACCATAAAATCATTACCGCAAGAAGATCGTATTATATAGTATAGTCATTTCATATTATACGAAAGAAAAGGATTTGGACTCTTTTTGGGACATTCTCCCGGCGCACTCGAGGGTCTTAGAAGTTGAGAAAACTATTCCACCCTGTAGGTCGAACTAAAAACTCTATCTCCCCATCTCAAAGAGAAGACAAGAACATCGAGAAAACAATGGCGATGGAGTACTTATTTCCTTTCCTTGAGTTCATCCCGTCTTCATTCTACTTCTTGCCTGGGTCTTTTCAACCGGACTAATGAATGGCAATTGGAAGAACTTGTTTGCAAAGCGGACAGGTCGTGGAAGAATTGGACTCGTTGCGCGGTTCTGTCCGAGCCGACCGTAGAGAAATCAGTACTAAGTCAGACCCGTGGGTCAGAGAGCGACAGCTTCATCTTTCGATCTGCTTCGATTCATGATCGCAACTATGACGCGTCTTCGAACCTCAAATAAAGATCACTGCTAATGGGGCTGGCTGAAAAAGAGGATTGATTAAAGATAGAAGCTCCGGCATCCAATTAGAAAGATCATGATAGAAGAAATGAGATATCCGCTTAAGCATCGGCGCGTCGATAGCGCACTGGAGCAAAGGAGAAGAGCACGATTATGATTGGACATAGTAAGGGTGTTGAGATTGAGCGGACAGAGCGATTGGAAAAGTGCTGTAGTCGGGGGGCCATTCACTAGAAAGAGTTTGACAGCAATGTAAACGGATGGTGAAAGGGGCTTTTCTGGTGGTAACTACCAATTATATAGTAAGGCTTGCTACCAAGACGATAGATGCCGTAAGGCATGCGGGACGTGATATTATCAGTGGATAAAGAAGGCGACCATACGTCAGCCCGGATCCTTAGTATGTAAAGGTACTTGATGTGGTATCGACTTCCGAACCGATCGCCGAACGAATCTAAAAGGGAGGATCTAACTCGCCTGGGGGGGGCTTCCTAAACAAGAAGTGATGCGACTCGAGTAACTGAACCGCTTACGTCGTCAAGCAGGGAAGCTCCTCCAGAGGTTGCCAAAGGTGAGTGCCCGCGAGAAGCTCTTGGACGTCTAACTCTTTCTAATGATTGTGTGAATGATGTGTAGCGCTTTATATCAATTAGTCTCAGATGGCTCCGTTGATAAGAGCTCTCCAATAAGCTACATTACATCCCCAAAGCCCTTTCAAGTTACCAAAGAGAACCCGGTTCTATTCGTTTTGCCAAGTCTCAAGTGAGAATGAAGATTGTGAACTCTTGGATCCACGGCAGAGTTTCTGCCCCTGGAAAAGAAAACTGCAGATTCTGGGCATTTGTCTTCCGGCAATTGTCCATCAATCTGAAGATAGAAGCACACCAAGCTAATCTCACTAGTCTTGACTTTAGCATATTAGTCTTAGTTATTGGATTAAAGGCATCAACATGGCATACTGATCCCAGGCGGTACGGATTCTATTCCTATTTGAGTAGCAGGTATAATCTTAGAAGAAGGGTATGGGATATATACTATTCCTAGTTTCAAGCTAGTGCAGTTAGCCCCGATCAATGCCTCTTCTCCTTCGGATCCTTCTCTGGCTTTTTCTTGAGCATTGTAAGACCATCGGGCGCTCTAAAAAAGAGGTCTTTGCACCATTGGTAAGGGAGTTTTCAAATAATGAGTGATGGAGGCGGCAAGTAGTACCGGCCAGAGAGTCAAAGCTGGAAGGGATCTCTCACTATTCTAGCACCCTTAGGAATTGCCTTAACAATAGTCTTTGCCTTTGTTACCGGATAATTGAGAATGGTTCCCTTTCAATTGGGAGGTTCGTTATGTAGGCGTACAACTCTTCCCTTGTTGTATTCGATCACCGAATGGCCAAAGAAGATATCTTAAATTGTTACTATGAGAGTCTACCATTTCACAGTCTTCGATTTCTTTTAACTGTTGGCTCACGAACAAGATTCTTATTATACTGAATTCTTCATATTGAAAAGTACTTACTTGATTGAGACCTCATTCACATCTCATACCTTTGATACCATGGATCACTGTCTCATCTAGAAGAATTCATTTCTCTTGAAATCTGAGTTCCGGGCGGGAATCTAGCCCAAGAAAGATTCTCGTCAGACCCATCCATGACTGATTTCAGACTTTAACCTATATCGGAGGATGGTCAACAGACTGAAGCTAGTCGCATATTTGATTACAGATTTTCGTACATCTTTTAGTCTCGGAGCGAAAGAAGCAAAGTCGAAGATCAAGGGAGAGCACTTTCAATCAAATAAGTTCACTGACAGCTAAGTCAAGGGAGGAGAGTAGCGAAGCGCTAGAAAGAGTAAGAGGTTAGAAGGGCACAAAGTAGCTCAAAAAGATTCAGTCGGAAATGAAAGAAGTGACAGAAGAATCAAAATATTAGTAGTTGGGGTGGTCCCCTTACTAATCCTGGCACCCTTTCTTTAGGGATTCTTTTCTCTGAAGTTCCTTTCATGCCTGATTGGAGCTCATTGGATCAGTGCTCATCCTCACGGGGCAACTAAAACATCTTAGTAGACCTATAAACAAGAACGCCTAATCTGTCTCAGTTGACTCCAATACTTCACAGACGGAAAGCAAAGAAGGGCCAGTCTCTCGAGCCACAACAATAATTAGAAGACTTCGTGAAAGAACTGAGCTGTCAGATTGAATCTCTCCCTATCAACTACCTCGGATTGCCTATATGGGAGAATCCAGCTAGTTTCAAGCTTTGGAACCCATTGCTAGACAAACTCAAAAAGAGGCTAAATAGTTGGGAGCACAATCATCTTACGTTTGGGGGTAGAATGGTTCTACTAAAGTCAGTATTGACAAATCTCCCAGTATATATACTTTATGTCAACATAGTTGGCTCCAAAGGCAATAATAAAGAAGAGAAAGAAAATTCAGAGGCAGAGGATGGATGTAATTCAGAAGCGTAATTGACAGGTTTGGAACCCTTTCTGGATCTTTTCACCAAGAGTCATTCGAGGTTTGGTTTTGGAATTCCAAACTGAGATGAATACCAGAACCCGAAGCATTTGCATTGAAAGAAAGAAGGATCGGTCTCTCTCCTTTCCCCGGAGTGAAGGCGAATGCCTAGGTTGCATCGAATCTGAATTAACATCCACCCTCTACGACTTTGGAAAACCTTTCATCTGTCTGGTTCTTTCTATTATGTCCCTGCCCTTCTGCAAGCAAAGACCTCTCTTTCCTCTTCACAAAGAGGGCTTGGTGGCTATGGGAGGATTTTGCCTTTCCAGCCCGCTGTCTTCTTTCTTCTTTTGTTCAGAAGCGGCTCTAGCGTAGCTCTGGCCGTCGCCCTAAAAAGCAAAGGACTGAGCGCTGAATTGACAATCCTTTCAGTCGTTTCGGCGGGCAAGATGGGCCCGCTTAACCTAATGCAAGCATTCCACAGTCCGGTATTGGAACCCCTCTGGATGAGACCATTCGCTCTTGGAGGAAGAACTGTAGTTGAATGGGAAGAAGGAGACTCACCTCAAATCCCTAAGGGAGCTTTAGCTCATACTTCTTTACTGGAGTTCTAGTAAAGGGGATAGCCCCAAAGATTAGAAATGCGTTCATGAGTTACGCGAAGGGATCTATACACGGGGAGGGATGACCCAGACTCGTAGCCACCGCCTTCTTCAAACCTCACGTATTTTTGTCTTGTCGTGAAAAAGCATAATGGCCTGCCTTCGCAAATCCCAGCAACTTCGAATGGTGCAGCTCCCTTTGTAAAGATCAAGATGTCATCTGCATAAAGAAGGTGCGTGACTTCCGAGGTGCACCGTGGAACATGATACAAAGAAAGATCCGTCCATCATGCTGCTTCAGTAACAATTACCTATGTTAGGGGATATTTACAAGTATGCGATCCTATCTGTGCAGCCTTTGTAGTGCGGGGTTTCCATTCGAGAGGGCGTATCCGAGAATGGCTACAACTGGACTCAAAACAGAGAGGGGGCTTCGTCATTCTCCTTGGAAAACCTGATATGCTTCAGCGAATCGGCTTATCATCGTCCTTAGATAACCCAAAAAGCCCAGGTAGAAAGTGCAGTTTCAGAGAGGAAAGTTTGATGCAAGAAGAAAGAAGGGATTTTCTCATGAGATGTATTGAAGCCGACACACTTCCACCAGAGAGAGATCGTCAACATAAACTGTTAGTAGCAAACAGGAATTGAGAGTGAATGCTTAGGTGACGTGCATACCTCCCATTTCTATTAGTGCTACCGTTTCACGTACCTCGGATTACCTATATGGGCGAGCCCAGGAAGAATTCTAGACTCCATGCCGCCTCACATATCTTTTTTCTGCGAAAGGCCTTCTCCGACCGCCAACAAAGAAGAATCGTCCGCATAGATCCTTCATGTGTAACTCCCCACTTTCTGATCCAACCGGAAAGAAAAGGGAAGGGTACTTGTATGTATGATAAAAAGTAATAGTCTGATCTGTTGTTATATTGGAGTAAATAAGGAATCGAATTTCACTAGAAAGTACTTCGGCTCTCAGGTATCTATCTTGGAAAACCATCTTTTAGGGAATTCAGATTCCAAAAATAGGAAAGTAGGAATCACCTCCTCTCCAAGTTGTCAGTCTATCTAATTGGTGACTAAGCATTTTATTGATCTGCTGGCATCAGCGTAGCATAGAATACTACGTCTTCCCGTGATCGTTACCACATATCTAATCCGGCAACTCATCCATCCAAGTAAAGCTTTTTGTCCCAGAACAGCTCAAAACCGTGTCATGTATTTTCGTTGTATCATTTTCTTGTAGTTCAATAGCGTGATCTCCCAGTCGGCATGTTGGTGCAAATAGCTTTACTACTAAATGAATGGAAGAACGCGGAGCCATACCACCAGGTCTTGTACGTCCCTTCCCGTCGATCGAGCTTTGAAAGAGGCGCATACGCATCACCAGGAAAGCCCCTCCCTTTTCATTTATCGCCGGTCCGGCAATTCGTAAATCACCACGTCTCCGACTACCTGAAGCGAATTAGGAACTCGAGCTCTTCCCAATTCTTCATTGCGGACAGCCTAATCTTATTGATGAGAGAGACATTTAACTTACTTATTGAAGTAAACGATGGCTAAGAATCTATCTTCTTTCTGGCCCTTCTGCTGCTGTTTGAAAGCTTTTAGATGAAAGAAAGGAGGTAGGGATATCGGTACCGGGGATATAAGATCTTCTCCAGCAGATAGGGAGTGAAGCACGGTCGGAGATAGCAGCTCATGAACAGCCCTGCTCTTACCCGCCCGAACTCTAACAGTTGTTGTTCAACCGATGACCTTGTGTTCTCTTATGAGATTCAGACTTATGTGACACCTTTCTCTCCTTACCAGCCCAATTTCATTACCCAATGAGAACTTCAAGGTACTGTCAGTGAAAAGGAAGTATGTAAGTGCAGCCAAGAGAACTGCAATTTCTGAATTACATCCATCCTCAGTCAAGTTCACAAAACAATAAGAAGAAACCGTAAAGGCAATAGCCAACTCCTCTATTGACGTTAAGACTCCGTTCCAACCATTTCAAGCTTGGTCAGACAGTAAGAAGCATCGGTCTCGAAGGCATATTCCTTTGAAGCCTCAGGCGAAAGGCGCTCAGAAGGAAGCGCTAAAGCTTCAGAATCAGGAAGCAACGCGCTAAGCGAGGTGGAGTGAAGCACGGTCGGAGATAGCAGCTCATGAACAGCCCTGCTCGAAGTAGCCCGAACTTACCTAGCAGCAGAGGAGAAGTATGACTTCCGAGAGCTAATCCTAGCTTGGACTGATCTTTGACCCTAAGAAAAGGAGACTTAAGAGCTATAGCTCGTTGAAGCTTCAAACTCTCTATTACATATCTTACTATTCTTATGGGGTGGCAAGGTAGGGGGTGGATGGGATATTTCTCTTCTTTCATCTTCTCACTTGGCGAAGAAAGGGTGGCTGATCTACAACTGACTCAGTTTGGATTCTGCAAGAAATAGATGCAGTGCTTAACCGAGGGTTTGTGAAAGGCGGACCGTTGTATCAGTCGGGCAGCAGCTTCATCCCAGATCTACCAGATACCCGCTTGCTTCTAACAAGTCGAGTCTTATGTCGGTAAATAGGGCGTCCTTCCCCGATTCACAAACCCCGAAATGGGGGTTGGCAGACCGAAGGAAAGCGCGGCCGGTTATTCTCTATGTTGATGTTTTGAATGGACGCGCATCCACAAACCGGTTCCTTGCCCGAAAGATAGACACTCTGATCCGCTTACCGTTAGAGCAAGTCTCATCCGGGAAGGGGAGATCAATTTATTGAGAATGCTCTTTCGGAAGGACTAAAGCATGCAAGCTTCCTGCCATTCTGGCTGGGGTATGATCGATCGTACAAAGACTGCGTCTTTCCTATTCATCGATAACAAAATTGAGTAATTAAAGCACACAACCATCTCCACAGGGTCTGCCTCTCATCCAACTCTATACTATCAAAAGAGGCTCTATTTCTAGCTACCCCCCTAATTCTTACAACCGAGATTCTCATAAACAAAGTGATGTTTGGAGACGTACTCATCTTCTTTCCTTTGAAGTCAAGCAAGTCGAATATGTGACAAGAACTGGCCGCAGACCTAGCCTGGATCAGTTTGGAGGCTTGGCTCGTCCCACTCCCACTCATTGGCGACTCTTCGTTTCAGCTCGAGTGAAAGAGCTGATCTGACTACACGAGACCTACTACGGACTCTTGCGGCGGAGCTAGCATGAAAATCGTCTCTTTTTCTTGTAAGTGTAAAATCTCTCTTTTCTTTTAATTCGCCCTGTGTCGCAGGCTGTGAAGATGAAAAAGTGTGTAAAAAGACAAAGAGACTACATGTCCAAAAACAGACAGATCAGAGCCTTTTTTAGGCAAACTGGAACCCTTGCTGAGGGATAAGTAGAAGGGAGAGCTTTCAAACTCATTCGAGTTCTTTCCCCCCTCTGCTGATTCTTACTTAAAAGCTACGGTAGGGCATGGATGGACGATTTCTTCAAGTCTTCTTTCTCTTTATCATATTTTAATGGGAAATAGGATTGAGGGAGGCGAAATGAATTTGTGAAGTTCTCATTCCAGTACTTATTGTTCCGAAAGGCATGGTAATGAGAACATTGGTATGTCGTATCGGGAGCGTTCACCGGTAGTCCTACCAGTGCCCTTAGAATGCCAGCACCCTTCCCACCGAACTAAAGAGGTTCTTTTTCCAGCAGACATTTTATATTAATAAAGAAATAGAGAATAGGTATCCCTGAAAGAGACGTAGGAACGGTTGCTGCATCTCCTGTCCAAGTCCTTTCCAGTTTGCATCCTTCTTCTGCCATTGGGAATGGAACATCTCTCAACTTGTAAGTGTAGAAATGTTGGAAGGTTTTGGTTGATTAAAAAATCCTCTCAGAAGCCCGTGTATATTAGTACAAAAGAACTTTCATCCGTCCCGAAAACCTACTTCCGATTTCTCTATAGAATACTTAGGTAAACAGCAGCTAGGAAAAGGGTTCGGTTTGAGAGTTCCGGGATAGGATAACATAACTTCGCGCGTCGAGGAGAGCTTGTCTCGGCCGGACCTTTAAAATTGGACCTTGAGTCGAAGTCTTTTCGAGTTCTAACTATATGCGATGCGAGACTGCTTCTTTCTTCTTCCTAGTTCCGTTGATGGAGGGGAGGTTTACACTGTCCACGCCGATCTTTCTCCTCAGGATGGCGCGTTTAAAAAAACATTTAGAGGGTCAACACATGCTACTCGTATGACTTCAAGTCTGCGACCGCCCCTCATGTTCGAGTTCTTTGACCACTCGTTTTCGGATTGTTGGGTATTAGTACACCCCTTGTCCATAGGGACCTCGTGGTATGAATATATTTAAAGTACCTTGGGTTAAAGAAAACATTCAGCTCTGTCCTTCGTGGCAGGTAAACCACTCGGATATCACTCTTCTTGGCCTCTCTTTGCCTTATCACACCACTATGTGGTGTGGCAGCGGAGCAAGTGTACCCTGCGCTGTACTAGGTACGCTGTACTGGGCGATGATGTTCTCGATGTTCTCATCGCTGATCACTGCCCTTGGTACTCCGAACCTAGTTCATATGTGTGATTTAAGAAAATCTACAACAACACAACTTTTGAATCGTTAGTTCGGGTAGCCTTAGCTTCCACTCACTTGGAAACATAGTCCACTGCAAGTAATATGTAAGAATTGCCGTATGAATTAGGAAAAGGACCCAAGAAATCTATGCCCATCAAAGACTGAAGAAATAAGGATAGGACTCATGGGCATCTGATCTCTATGGCTCAAGTTTCCCGTCTTTGGACACCGTTCCTTACATGGGAAGATATGTTTAGAAATTGAATATTAATCCCGGTTGGCCAATAAAATTCACTATCTATATCTAATACCTTTCTAGCTGTCCTACTTGGTCCGAAGTGTCCCCCACATGCATATGTATGAAAAAATTGCAGAATGGAAATTGCTTCATTCATGGAAAGACATCTACGGATTATCTGGTCAGCACAATATTTCCATAGAATAGATAAGGGTCATCCCAGATGTAGTACTTTGCTTCACCCTTAATCTTGGCTTTTTGAGCCCTAGTTAATTTACTTGGTAGTTCTCCTTTTTTTTTTTTTTCTAATTTACAATGTCAGCATACCAAGGTCTATCCTAATTAGAAAGATCAAGGGAATAGAGGATAATCATCTGGAAAATTGTCCTTCAATTCTGACGGTTCTTCACCGTTGGGCAATCGGCTTAAGTGATCAGCTACCAAGTTTTCGGCCACCTTTTTGTCTCTAATCTACAAATAAAATGCCTGTCGTAGAAGCATCAGCTAAAGCTTCCTTCTGTTCTGATAGTTGAGCAAGTGACTTCCCTCCCTTCACCTCTGTAGCTCTTGGGAAAGTGGAAAAAGTCCCTCTCATCTATTATTAGAATATATCATAGATGTGTGTGCTCGTTCTCCCCTCTTCAATTCCCAATGAACAACAGTATTGCACCAGTAGCAAAAGAGATCTCAAGAGAAAGAGGTACCATATCATATGTGTAATGAGAACGAAACCTAGCCCACTCGATAAAGTGACGAATAACTAGTTGTTCGGAAGTCTCCTCTGATTATTCACTTCTACCCAGAAGAGTTCGTAAACAAACCTCGGACTACTGATTCTAAGACCTCCTCCTTGCCAATCTCCCAGGGTAAATTTCTTGCTGATTTACGAGCTGCCCCTTCCCCTTGGAACCAATAAAAGCTCCCAGCTCAAGCCCGGGGATAAGCATTGCACTTTCTACGACCGGGAGGACCTATGGTAAGCCCTCCGTTCATGACGGGATCCTAGTTCCACTGAAAAAGTCCGTCGGACGCGCCACTCTCGTTTCTTTTATTCTCATTATATCCTTCTGCATCGCCAAGGAAGATAGAAGATGGAGCAATAGAAGAGATGAAGACCCTACTATCATTTAGTAATCGAAGGCCTAGACAGTGGGCTCGCAACGGCACCGGGCATGGAGAAGATTTTAAGCCCCTTTCCCAAGAGCCTTACGGAATCTCACAAGAATCATCCAGTCGAGTTCTAGTGCCCATGAAGTGCTCTTCTTGATGAGGGCGATCCTTGTAAGGAAGTAGTGTGGCAAGATACAAGGCTAGATTGGTGGCAAAGGGTTTTAACCAAGTTGAAGGAGTGGCTTCTGCAGCAGCATATAGTGCACACCTTACTTCTAAGAAGGTGGCGTTAAAACCCCTTCAGTAAGATCGTTAAACGAGCTCTGGAGCAATCTAGTATCGGATTCGGAGAAAGTTCATGTATGAATTGACTATAGAATATTAATAGCATTTAGCGGTCTGCTAGCTCAAAGAAGTGACGTCTTTCTGATTCTCGGGAAAGAACTCATTCGAACAAGGACTTCCCATCGAGAACAGGATTGGCAATGTTTATTAGAAAGGCCGGCTATGATTAATGCCTAGTAGTAGAGTGACGGAGGAAGCTAAGTCTCATACCACCAGCTTCTCTCTTTTTCCCAACCAGTATTGAGGACACAATTTCTGGTCAGAAGAAAGAAGAACTCAAGTCGAAGATAGTAAACTAGGGGTACTTGTATACAATTGTTAAAGATGCTTAATTGGAGGCTGTGTTCGATAGTAAGATGCTACACTAAGAAGAATCTTTTATTATTTTAACGATCCAGTGGTGAATGCGTAGCTTTGTCTATGGTACTGAGACAGTAGTTCATTAATACGTATGGGAAGGAGGTGAAGGATACCACGAGAAAGAAGGCCTACTCCGTTTGTTTGGTCTTTCTTTCCTTTTGTAGGGCTGCTTTTTTGGAAATGGAACCTTTTACGTTTCTATGTCTAATGAGATGACTTTCCCGGTTGCATGAGGCATGTAATGAAGCAACTGACAAATAAAAGGTCAGCGATGGTGGTTGCTCTTCTCCAGTGCAGAAGCTCATTCGATTAGGTGAGTAGAGGGATTTATGTATGATCCCCTCGCATTCATTGCCATGGATGTAATTCAGAAGGCGAAAAGGTGCTTAACGCCCTCTTTAGAAATAGTTGGTCAGCGCTAGGTCGTCTGAGAGCTCACAATGATCTTTAAGCGTGATAGCGCAACAGGGTCGGTTTTTGGGAGATGCGATTGGATGCTGGCATGACGACTGGGTGAAAGGCAAAAGGCTCTACCTTAGTAATGCCTTGCCAGGTTTCTGCCCAGTAAGCCCACAGGAACGCCATGGCGAACTGCAGAGCAGTGATTTTCTTCCGGACCATAAAAAGAGAGAGCCTTTTGGTTAGCATTTTCCCTGGGATCCCGGATCCACCAACAACAACAACGGACGACATACGCATAAAGGCCAGTAGGAACTGGTCACCTGTGTGGATCTGTATAATTCGTCATTTCCAGAGCTAAAGCAATATAAGAATCTCAGAATAGGGTTGAAACGCGCTTCTGCCCGAACTATTCGTGTCTGGGTTGGTCCGTCAATCGGTAATGCACCAAGCAATCGCAGTTTTGTACGATCAGCCACCGGAGGGAATGCTCAAGAGCAATAATGAATCAGATCCTTTCTTCCCCCATCAACGCTTTTTATTCTCTTTTGGGAATCATCGTGGCTTCTTCGAGTTTTTGGAGGTCCGTGACCCCTGGATGCCGAAGGCGCCCACCGAGAAAGGAAAGGGGCAAAAGAAAGAATGGAACTGGCGGGACGAATAATCCCCAAATGGATGTTCAATCGCTCAAAACTATAAATATCATAATAGAAGATAAGGATTAGTTTACTTCTTTCTCTGAACTACGGTCTCGAGTCAGGGCCATTTTATAGCACCTTGCTTGCCAGTTCCCTAGTTCTGTAATTCAGAAAATGGAACAGTAAGTTCAGACTTTTGGGCTCGACTCTTTAGGCTCGAGAGACCTCGCCTACTCTATAGTTCTAGTCCGACTACCGAACGGAGGAAAGAGATCTTATACCACATTGCTTCGAGACTGGAAGGAAAGTCAGGCAGGTTCGGATTTAGGCAGAAGTGATTCAAGTCAAAACAACTCTTAATAACTCGTCCTCCTCTTGACAGCCACTGACGCAGCTACGACTGCTAACTCCGAGACCTCTTCTTCTTGAATCCGACGAACATCATGAATGACGGTGAAAAAGATCTCGTTCCTGCCTCTACCCCTTCTACTGACGATATCCTGACGATGCTTTCTCAACAAATGGCTAGCATCATGTCCTCCAAAGTTTACCAGTTTATCTGTTCATGGTTCTTAACCCACCAGTATCTGTTGTGAAGAAGCTAGAGGGTATCCTAGCAGACTTCTTGTGGGGAGAGTATGATGGGAGTGTCGTCGTGGAAGTCAGTGTGTTTGCCTAGGGACGAAGGTGGTATTGGATGTAGACGCCTAAAGGATACTATTCTGGCGTTTGGCATGAAACTCTGGTGGTCTTTCCGGTCAGGAAATTCACTTTGGGCTTAATTTGTACACGCTAAATACTGCAGCAGTCTCCCTCCAGAACGTGCTAGTGAAAAGGCGATCTCGATCCGATACGATCTGCTGTGGCAGTCCATGGAGGCGGTACACTTGATCCACGAAAATCTTTGCGACTTGCTCCGCTGGATGAGCCAAAGCGATGAAATGAGCATATTTGGTAAGTCGGTCAACAATGACAAGTATAGAATTCCTCCCTAGTAATCGTGGTAGTCCATCTATGAAGTCCATATGGATGGTTGCCCAACTTTGCTACGGAATTCCCAAAGGCTGTAGCAGGCCCGGGGAAGCGGTCTGCTTTGGTTCGCGAACATGTGCCCCACCACAATTGAGTAGGATCGGAGTGTGGTCCCTTTCTCTAACAGGAAAATCTCTTTAATGAAAGGCTTCCTCCGGTATGGCATGTCAGCTCTCGTCTCAGCTGCAGTTGTTCTCTGGCAGGGACTAGACCATTTTGCTACCTACCCGTTGCGCTGCACTCTAGCTATCACGGGTACTTGACTGGATCAACTGGTTCGGGTTGTACATTAAAAAGGGGCTACCCCAGAAAGCCATGTAGTCTCTGTCTCGCGAGTAGGCCTTTGTTTAGAAACCATCGACATCTCCTTATTATTTTATTGGGATAGACTAAGTAAGAATAAAATGAATAAGATCCACCATATTGCGAGTGAAAAGCTCGTTAACGACTGCTTTATTTGCATGCAATTCAAAGCCTACTCTCGATAAAAGAGATCAAAACGCTTTTCAATCGCTACCATTATAGATATAAAGAGGCTAAAGATAAAGAAAGAATGAGAGAAAGGAGCCAGAAGGAGCAAGCTTCGTCTATGCGGACTGCCCCGATTCATTCCCCTTTTTGTGACCTCCCATGGACATAAGCAAATTATCCTCCTTCCGATCCGGGAAAGATTAAATCAGTGAAGCAAGAGAGCCCGGAAGTCCCTCCTTACCTGAGACAGGTGCCTATTCCCCATGACATGAGAGTGAATTACTTACATATGAGATGAGAGTGACTGACTCACAAGAGAATGAGTCTAGCTTCCTTTTGTTATTAATATCTTTCTATTTATTTCTTCCTTAGCGGCCTCTGCTTTTGTTTATTAAATAGGTGCTTCAACGGTCACTAATGCGTTCTTCGTTGCGTTCTCCGTTGATGCTTCCTCTTCTACTGCTACTGGTAGTGGTGCTTTAATAGCTCGATCTGGAACCAACCTATGGTACTGTCTATGCCCATCATGCTATTAAGTTAACAACCATCTATGGAGTTTGTTATGTTCCTGCCCCTGCTCTCTCTGCTTACTCTGCTGAGGGCGTCCCCTCCGAGGGTCTATCTGCTACTTAGTCAACAGGCTCTGGTCCCGGATCAACAAGGTAGGTCATCTACTGGAACTGCGCCTAGATATGCGTACAAAGGAATGCTGGCACTGGAAAGGAATTGGACTATATTCTGGTGGGACAGGCTTCCCCCTATCCACGCCGGTCCATCCACACTTCTACTGGGGATATTAGGCTATATCGGAACAGGGAAAGATACTGGACGGAGTTGTGCTTTTCCCACCTTGGCCAGGAAGAGATGTGAGACGCGGTTCTTCAACCATTACTTCTGTTGCTGGGTCAAGATCAGGTGGTAGCTTATTTGCTGTTGCTGGTGCTGCTGGAGGATCTGGGACTAGGTACAGATCTGGGTCTCACTTACGAACATCAGAATCTCACTATCGATCTGAAACTTTAAGGGGTGCTCCATAGCTTCAACTGATACTGCTTCTAGCCAACATCGGCTATGGATCACGCCCATCATCATAAGGGCATCTCGGTATGGGGTTGGATCATCGGCCCTGGTGATGGCTCCCCTTACTAGTAAAGGGAACTGGAAGGGATGCTATTGGTGCTATCGGTACTGCTCTCGTTATCATCGGCGTATCACCGTTATGAGCGGTACGTTTCAACCAATTAAAAGAAGATGAGGCCGCTAAGGATGGATGTAATTCAGAAGTAGATAATTTAAGTGCAGTCATCAAGCTACTGATCCCATTGGGTTTATTGAGAGCCCCTATAAAAGTGTTGAAATAAAAATCGATTTTACCAATGGTCTTTTTACCTCGCCCAGCAAGAAAACATAATGCCTACAGTGGCCTATGTGAGAGCCAGGAAAAGATAACCAACTCCTACCTTTACAAATCCAGAGTATGGATGGAACGAGTGGTGCTAAAGCACGATAGCGAAGTGTTACGGTATTATTATAACCCCGTTCAATCAGAGATTCTGGCATCTGCAGGGCACGGACAGATTCATAACCAACTAGAACCAATAGAATATTCTCATTGAGGACAGCCCTTCTGCGACCAATAGAAATAGAAATGGCGCTATATAATAGCCATCGCAAGTTCCGAGGGGTGCGGATCTTTCTTCATAGGAGAATCCGGGCAAGCAGGCTGGCAGCTATCACGGACACCGAAAGCTAGTTCTCAGAGGAAATAGTTGCAACGATTGGTATTTTCACAGACGACGGGGATAAAAATACTGTACTCCACTCGCTCCCTCGGCTTCTCAAAATTGACTGGTTCGCTCGTCGTGCCCCTCATAACGTAAGAGCAGTTCCTATTGCTAAGCTGGCTGGCAAATAGAAAGGCGAATCGTACTTTCCTGATTCAAGCAAAAAGACTGCTGCTTTTGCTAGGAAGGTTCAGGCGTCTTCGGAGCCACAAGCTCTAGCCCCCTCCATCCCGATCGATCAACTCAAGGTAGGGCAAAAAGCAAAATAAGATCTTGCTAGTCTCTCCATACCATTGATCCATTCATTTCTTCCAACTATTCGTGGAAAAACAACAACAGAAGGACTATAGCAAAGGGGAATCAAAGAATCGAGAATCTCCCTGAGCTCATTGGGATTACCTCCTACCGTCAATTGAAGAGGCTTATGAGCTGTTTTCCCCGTATTTTTTCATTGAAAAAGCAAAGGAAAGAGAAGATCAAGATCATGCCGATAGGTTCAAGGGAGACTCGAGAGACCCGTAGATTGCATTGTTAATTGAACACTTCTTAGCTCAAGTTCCCATCTGTCTTGAATTAGCATTATCAGTCTTTTTTTTTAGGGACCCGCTTTCAACATAAGAGAAAATTCCAACTATTATTCTGCTTTCCCATTCTCTGAAGTAGCATGTGCTCCCGAACGCATGCATATGAGAAGAGATTGGTTCTCGATTATTATATCTTGCCGAAGTGAGAGCGGGTTTACGAGTCAGATACATTCAGTCTCGCCGTCCTAAGAACAAGGATCCTTCTTTCATCTGAACAAGGCAAGAGAAGGAGCTGCTTTGAAAGTTTAACGGTGTGAAAGAACATTCTATAGAACTGGCAAAGAAAGCATTGGAAGAAATGCGGCTCATCATTAAAGATAAAGACTTGATCTTGATTCTACCTCTTTTTAACATATATGGACAGAGGAAGCTTTAGCTGGCTATATTTAATAGATCAATAGGGATATCTTCTTAACACAGTACTGAGATCATCAAAGAAATCTTTCGATAGTGAACAAGCCAACATTCTTTGTCTTTCATTACGAGATTGGAATTACAGAAAGATGATTGAACCTCTTGCCATTGATCGGGGGAGATCGTGACGGGCCATTGAATTTCTTTCACTAATATCTTCTTTGAGATCAGACAACATCGATCAAGATCACCTGCTATTAGGTGCTATTCATTCAATTGCCTTCTCTTTTTCCTTTCTAAATAAAAACTAGACTTGTGTAATTAGGCCGCGGAACCCCTTGCTCCTTCCTTTGAAGAGCATTCATTTTCAAAATTCTGCACGTTCATCTCTCTTTTAGTAATGACCATATTTTTTCAGAAAGTGCTTTGGCTGGCCCATTAGGTTTCGTTTCCTATCAGGTGACAATATGTGCTTGAAACATGTATATAAAATAGAATATCTCGGCGCCTCCGTTCGTTTTCTTGTTTAGTACCAGACCGGTTTTCTAATTACGTAGAAAGTCCATGTAATTCAGAGAAGGGGTATAAGCCAAAGAAAGCCTCTTTACCGCATTAACAAGACAACTACTGAATGAAGAGTAGTTTTCCCTCGCGAATCATAGAAGAAAAAGAGAGAGTGGTCGTGCATACCTAAGCCAAATAAATAAACCTGCCCTATTCTTGGGAACACCAAAGCTTTTTGCGCTAGTGAGTGGCAGGACATTTCTATGGTTTTTATTCCTCTTGCTCTAAGTGAATCTGGCTTCTTAGACTGCCTGCTTACCTCGAGCCATTTCCTATGATGAGAAGAAAAGAGAGATGAGGGAAGGCGGCGCTATATGCTTAACACATCCCAATCAGGATTGATTTTGAAGCCACCATAAGACAGAATTTCTCAACTTTATACAAGACAGATAGGCAGCTCGGTGGGAGAAGCGGTGCGTAGGACTAGCTGCCTTATCCGAGGCCATGGTTGGAACGTTGAAGGTAAAGTCAGTCACATTGGGAGATCTTCGTAGAAGTGATCCCCTTGGAGCTCGCACCACCAACAGCCCCAATTGAACAATCCCGCATTACAATGGACCCTCACTTCTCCTGAGATCTGGACGGCTAAGGAATGCCTGAATATTTTCGTACATCGATATCGTCAACATTCACCGGGAGCTGAAGTCACGCGTAAGAAAGTTGAGAAATTGAAGACCCTTTTCTTGTTTTTTCTCTTCTTCCTTGTTCGCCCGGCGAGGGAAGTGTCGCTGATAAGGCTAGTTGAAGTCGTCTCGAAAAGCTGTAGGCGGCCAGAGTTAGCAGGGGTAAATGAAAGGGAATGTCGAGTCTACTGACTCCTCGCTCGTAGGCCTCCCAACAATCTCAAGAGCCTGTCCCGCGATCTTCTTATGAAAGCCTTATCTTGTGGATTTTAGCTGTCCCCTTGGCTCTTTTTCTTCCTATCTTTCTTCAAGTTCGAAATCGGATCGAATAAGTATTTGCGTAAGAGACATGAAAGAGAAGGCGCTTACCTGCTTCCGAAACTAGTAATTCTTTCCCTGCTGCTGAACTGAAAGCAAGAGGGACAAGGCTCGTGAACATCTAATCTGACCTGCTTGGTATAAAAGGCCGGGTTCACCAGGGTTCGCTAGCTCTTGGTTAAGAAAATCCTAAATTCTACTCCTTTTCTGAGGCTCTTCAAGAACGAGAGGGGAAGGATTTATTGGGCCAATCAAGAAAAACTTCCGGAGAACTATCTGTCAAACTTCTACAGCCAACCTCCGTTGAAATATGGAATAAAGTAGTGTTCCGAGAGATACCACGGATGTTGTTGAATCAAAGGATGAGAACTCGGGGCCAATACTCCGTGAAGCAAGTCATATGTGGGACACAATCCAAGCCCAGAGGGGTAAAGAAGAAGAAGACGAAAGATTCGCATGCCGAGTCGTACAGGCCACAGCAAGATTTCATGGGTAGTAAGAGCGGCATTCATGCACATGCTAGGCTCAAGAAACGAAAATCCTCAGATGGGGCGGGGAAGATTCATTGTATACTAGACCCAGCGCAATGAGCTGTTCCACAGTGTTTTCATCCACGTTCCAAAAGACTCTCCCTTTTTTCAGACCAGGCGCTATTCAATTAGCCCCTTCGTTGCGCCCTTCCCTCGTCTTGTGGCGTTCCGAAAGAAAAGAAGTGACAGTTTGATCGAGGAACAACTATACTATGACTCTTCTATTACATGGAGGGGAAGTCCAGCCCTAACCCCACTTACTTTCACAGGCATAGGCGAATGCTAAAAGTTCTGTTCTCAAAGGCTCGAGAGACCGAACCAGAGTGAAGCTACTTTCCTGGCCAATGTTCCTAGCCAGAAGCTCGAAGAGCGCGAAATCATAGAGGTCCAAAGCCCCGGGTATCCCTGCTAGTCGTTTCCAATGCTGAAGGATAGGACGTTACCTAGAGGATGATCTCGTATGCCAAGGACCTCTTGTCACCACTCCAGGCCGTAAGGCCCATCAACGGAAAGTGGTGTAGGCTCTCATTCAACTTATCTGAAAACTCTTCCAAGTAAGAGGGACAGCTCTATCCAGATTAGATGCCAGAAGCGGATAAGACAGAAATTGGCTCCCCAACCGTATATAATTATTCATGAAAGCGATAAAGCAGCTAGTGCTAACTTTTTTGATGACATTCAAGTAGCGCTCCTGGGCCGACACGGGTTCTTCCTTGGCCCTTTACCTTTCGACTGGTCCGTGATCTGTCAGAGTTTCAGAAGGCATTCAACATGGGATTTGCCCACACCAATTCCATCTTCCGTGGCAAAGCCAAAGCTAAGCGCGGTTGGGCTGCGACATCCGCCGATAATGGCCCGGTGCTCATACTCCGGATAATGAATAATCTCAGACAGAGACAAAAGAAGTAAGAAACTCATCTTTCACGAGAAACCAACTTAGTAGTCGCCAGTTCAATGAAGCCAAAAGTTCTGTCTCCATTATGAAAGCGATCTATTGATTAAACTTGTATTAGGAAAGCCCTCAATCTTACTTTGAATCTTATTTTCAGCTCTTTCAGTTTCAGTAACAAGATCAGGATTGACACCTTCATCTCGATCAAAGGTGGGATCATTATTAAAGACGGAACGGCTAAGCCCAAAAGGATAATCTTGCTGCTGAGAGCCTGTCTTCATTAGCCCTGCTTTCCGGGAGGGCTTGTATTTCTCTTCCCAGAAATATGTGCTTCTTCCATCACCAATATCTTTTGGAAGTGCCTGTTGGATCATTCGCTAGCATTAACAACAACCTTCGGTACCTTCGCATCTTGGAACTAGAATTTGACTCATGTCACGTCGCCTTCTCAGGGACGAAACCGTCAGAGCGTTTGACTGGTAGTCTCATCTTTCGCCGGACTGGAGCAGATAAGGTCCCCTCGAAATATGAGCTAACCCATTCGCGGAATAGAATTAGAGAAATGAACTATTGCCCGCTTCCTGAAACTGCCTCTTCTTGGTCTTCTGGAATGTAGCTACCAAAGAAAAACCATCCTTTAATGTGCGAACGAGCGAACCTGAGGTCACTCAGGCGTAGTATTGGCTACTATTTTAACTTCTTTCCCACAGTTCCTAGCCCGCAGGGAGTCTTACTACAGCAGAACTCTACTCTATAGAGGGAGACATACTAAAGTACCAGGCCGCATTCCATGTTGATTAGGGTATGGTTCACATTGATGGAGGGCAAACTGATTTTCTTTGACTCATTCATTTTAGGACACTACGTTGTATAGATTCGAAGTGGCGAGCCTTTACACGGGGCTCCTCAGGGAATCTTTTTGCAAATCAGATTGAAAGGCCTCTCGAGCAATGGTCTTAGGGTCAGGTTATGTGGGAACTACAATCTCTCGATATCAGCAATCTGACCGCGTGGTGATTCAAGATTTCCGGTGTATCTAGCCTTGGCGAGGAATCGATCAAATAGCTGGGAGAGGTCACAATCCGATTAATCAGGTAGGCTGCTGTAAGGAAGGCCTCACTCCACTAGCAGGGGATTCTGGGGTCAGCTTCGATCACGAGGAGAATCCCACCCGGAGATAAGCTGCATAAAAAGAAAGCCCCTAAAAGGAGAGGGTCGGAAAAATCCTTCGTACGCGCTATGTGCCCCAGAACAAGCTACTATTATGAGTGAGATCAATCAAGTCAGCAAACTCAAAGCAGGGTAGGGCTGATGAGTGCCGGCACTTTGACGCCTTCTCGTGACCAATTGGGATTTCTTTAGGGACTGGGCAAAAGTCCACTTTCTTTCCTTTAATGAGATTCTCTATTTCACCGAGTCCTAGTCAAGACCAGAACCGGGCATGTTGGGTAGACTCCATTGTAGGGAGTTGGGCATGCCCCTTTAAAATGCCATCTTTCTTTTGGGTCGATGCAAGTCGCTAACCAGCAGAAAATTGATACCTTTTGAACGAAGTCAAGCTACCTCCCCCTCTTCACAACTTTGACTAGGGTTGCATCTCTTCTGCAAGGTCAGTAGCGGTATATCATGAAAAAAGAAAGGCCCTCGCCCCCGATCTCATGCTGATATTGACTACCTCACTATCCGCAGGCCAAATAAAAGCGGATAGCCAAGAAATTATTGGCCTCATTCCAACTAGGGCAATTACATGGCACGTTCTCTACCAAGTAAGCCAGCCCATAATTTCCATCCAAGTGGAGAATGGACGTAGTTCATAAAGAGCCAAGCTAGCCCACAGCACTACTACTACCAAAGCCAGCCATCAGTATGAGAAAATAGTTGAATCCCAACGAATCTCTAATTCTTCCTGTTAGCCTATCGCAAGAAAAATCGGCTTTCTTGGACTGACCAGAGGAAGCTTCAGAAAGGAAGTCCTGAACTACTTCTTACTCTTTCACCTTTGTCGGGATCGGGGATGAACTCAAACTCCACATCGAATTCCTTGAGGAAAGCGGTAAAACGTAAGTTTTCACACTGATCCCGTCCTTATACTTTCTAGCTACCTTGGGCAGAGTGTTGAATTTTAACCATCCCTATTCTATCAGTTACGGATTGACTAGTGATATTTAGGCACCGGAGGTCAGGTCTCTCGAGCCAGCGCAAATTATTCAGTGCTATGGCACAGCTTGCCTAGAGGTTACTTCACTGCTACTTGCGGATTGAAGCAAGGAGACCCACTCTCTCCGGGACTCTTCATCCTAACTTCTGAAGTCTTGAGCAGGGGATTGAACAGGCTGATCACAAAAGAAGCTAAGAATCATTTCAGTTCCCCCCCCCGGGCTGTGAAGTGATCAGTCACTTAGCATTTGCAGATGATATCATAATCTTCACAAGAGGTACTTCTCAGGCCCTTACTGCAGTGATGAAACTAATTAAAGACTATGAGGACTGCTCTGGACAAAGGATTAACAGGACCAAGTCAGGTTATATTACTTCCTCCAAAGCTCCAGCTATTAGGAAACTGTTCATAGAGAATAAAACATAATTTCAAGAGCAGCAGCTACCCATGAGCTACTTAGGCTGTCCCCTTGTCTCAGGAAGGCCCAGCTCAAAATGAGCTCTTAATAGATAAATTGTGCAAAAGGCTTCAGAGTTGGCAGAGTAAATCCCTGTCAATGGCAGGTAGGCTGACCCTTCTGAAGTAAATTTTGTGTGCAGTCCCAATTTACACTCTGATTGCTCTGGAACCACCCAAGTCAGTAATTAAGAGGATGGAGAAATATATGGCAAACTTCCTGTGGGGCACGGACCAAGGTAAGTTTAAAGCTCATTGGCAAGCTTGGGATTCAGTTTGTAAACCACTATCAGAAGGTGGCTTGGGCATAAGAAGAATACAAGAGGTTATACAGGCTTTCTCCATGAAAAGTTGGTGGAAAATGCGGACTAAGCAGACGGCTAAATTCATCCTGAAAAAGTACTACAGGCGCTATAAAATTGCCCAGCCACAGTTAAACTGAGATACCCTTCCTTTTCTCACTGGAGAAGACTTCTAAAGGTAAGGCATCTGATGCTAGAGCATACAATGTGGATAGTTGGAGAAGGCGATCTTAGTGTTACAGGGGATAAAATTCAAGAACAAGGGATACCAGGAATTCAACAAGTACATTACCCCCTACTTAAAGACTTTATGGTCAGCTCGAATTGGGATGTTCTTAAGCTGGATTCCTGTTTCAGTCCAGTTTTTGCAGCTATTATAAGTTCAATCAGAATTGAATCAGGAGCGGATCAAGCCATCTGGATGCCAGATCAGAATGGCAAATTTTCTACAGCATCCGCCTGGGAAGAATGCAGAACACCAGGAACTAAAAGGGCAGAATTTGAACAGATTTGGAGCAACAACACCCCCCCTGAGCTCTCTGTATTTATGTGGAGGTTGCTAAATGGTACTCTTCCAGTAGACCACAATGTTCAAAGGAAAGGGGTCAGCAGCAGGTATAGGCAAGTGTTTGGGCTCATAACCATAAAGAGCCTTGAAAGGACTCATTTTAATGCTGGAATGATAGGATGTGTTGTACCAGAATTCCGCGTAAGGTAACCATCTACTCCAAGAGTGTGGTTTCTGGGAGCACATGCATCTCAAGTAGGTCTCCAGCTTGCCAATAGATTCTTTTCTTTCTTTCCGGGGATCCCCCCTGAGCCAAGGTTTAGAACCCTTTTTTTTCCAGGCAATCCCATATCTTAAGCTTCAGTCTTCAAGTTCAGAGAGTAAGTACTCTGACATAAAAGCAAGCCAATCAGCCCAAAAAGGAAAATCTGAGGTTGTCCCTTTCTTATTAAGACTGAAGGGGAAAGAGCTTCTTTGGAGTCAGGGTAGAAAATAAAACGAAATCTACGGACTCAGTCACATCCCTAGCTCCAGCAAGAAGTCGCGCTAGAAAGTACGTTTTCCCGTCTTTCTTCATTCACCTGGTGTGTCGGATCAGTGCCCTTCCCGTTTTCTATTACTGACTTTTCTGAAATAGAAAGAAATTGGGGCAAAGAGATTCTGTCATGAATTCTATTGATCACAAAAACCCAACTTCTCCATCATATTCAGTGAGAAGATGAGCCGATTCCTGCCTTGACTGCCTCGCTCGAGTCTAGGACGAGAGACAAGGACCTGAGAAGGGGGGAATAAAGACTTCCACAAACCTGGCTGGCTTTGGAGAATTCCTTGAGAATTCATTCACTTCAAGGCTGGTTCTGAACGCCACATCATCTTCAACAATTGTGGTGGCGAATCGCTCGTCTATCTTGACTTCCCTTCGTCGGGCTAGTGACAGGATCTTGTCTTCCGTTGCCGTCTCCAAACACCCTTCTTCTCTTTCTGTGTCCAATTCTTTTGACAGTCGATCCTATATGAGAATTTTTCTAATTCCCTTTAAGTGGAGACATATAGCAGGACTGTGTCGTATTAGTGGAATCAGATTTCCAAAAAATGTGTCTTGCTTTTCGATTTTCCGTGAGTCAGCCAACTGGATAAGAAAAGAATCATCCGATTCAGCCTTAGAACAGGGAACGGGAGATTCTTTCCTTCACTTGACTTCAGCTAAAGCTTCCTCAACTGCTGCAATTCCTTCTTTGGTTGGCCAATGATGAATTAGTATTCACAACCAAGAAAGAAAATGTATGGGCATCTGTGGTGGTAGCAAACTAGGAACATAAGATCCGTTCCTTGAAGCTTTCTTTCTGCGCATCCTTGGTTCTTCTTTTGTCCTTGCATCCTAGGCCCGAGCCCGCGGGCATTAACACAGAGTTAATAAGGTCTTACTCCAGTCGAGTGATAGGAGCCAATACTAGATCCTTTCCAATAAAGTTTTCCGAGGGGTATGGAATATAGGTGGACTTCTTTAAGACATGCTACACCCGGCGGCAAGCTTCCGTGTGCAGTCGCCCATCGCCAGGTATTCCTCTTCACACGATCCACTATTGAATAATGGCAAATTTCCCCTCTTCTGGCCCTTCAAACCGTAGTTCTTATTGCCTCGTGAGTGTTTATACCTTACAAATAGAAATGCCCCTTTTGGTAGCTCCTTCTTTCGAGCTCTTTTTCCACTATTTACTGAGGAAAAGCGGAGAATTGAAGACAGAAAAGAGGTCTCTCGAGCCTACAGTACAGCCGTCTTGTTATGATTCCTCTATAGCTCAGTTGGCAATTCCATAGCACCTCAGCCATATAGACGATCAGAGTCTTGTGTGGAGAGCCAAATGAATTTCAAGAATGCTAGTTAGGTACTATTAAGTGGTCCAACTAAAGCAATTGTAGCAGCTGAGAGGCTGGTAATCCTTCGAAGATAGCGAAAAAGCCTTTCGGTCTTCAACATAGACTATGCTTGAAAGGATCAGAGGTTCGATCTCTTCGACTGAACCCGAAGGAGACAGATTCAAGGAAGTAAGCACCTAGAGCGACCTAAGTCATTTCGTTGCTTTCTGTAGCTTAATGGAAACGCATTTAGTAGACAGCAAGCAGCAAGCAAGAATGTTGACAGGTTTGGGCATTTGTCGAAGCAGGTAGACAGGGGGAGGAAAGAAATGGGAACTTATTTAGCTTCTTTGCATAGAATGTATTGAAGACGAACCGAAATCCCTTGAAGATGCTATCCATCTATGGATATCTGTCTGTTTCGGGGCGGAGAGTGGGCCGATGCAAGATTTTCTTATTTACTCGGTCAAAGGGTTCCAAACCTGAACGATTGGCTCAATCTCGCTGAACGAAGGTTTTCACTCCCACGGCTACACCACTTTTCAAAAAGGAAGGGCAATTAATATAGCTCTTTAAGTGTGGCTTGACCTATTGGTAAGACCGGATTTACAAGAAAAATGAGATTCTGCTTGGAGTTGCACAACGAAGAAATCCGTGTTGGACGGGCCGGTTAGTTTGCCAATTTCATTTCGACATCTCTTTAGGAAAGATGCACGATCTAGGGAAGACGGGGGATGATCCTTCCTATCAACAATCCGAACTGTTTGAACGGATTCGCTCCGCCTTACAGCCTTGCTTCCCTAATATACGAGATTAGATCGAATTTCTATACTATATGATTTTTTAAGTGATCAAAACACTATATAATGTAATTTATTCACACACTTTTCTTTCTTTATTGATAACGATGTCCACTGGAAAGAAGCGGAGTACCAAGGGTCTGTTCTTTATCGGTCGGATCGGAGCGGGCAGAAACACTCGGCCTCAGCCAGTTTCTCCATTCTCCGCAAGGTCTTAAAGAGCCACGGGCTGTCGGATTGCTTTGGATGCTTCCTAACAGTTTAAGAATCAGTAATCCTTCTATTTACATTCTCTAACACTCTAATTCCACGGATACTTAGATCTAGCGTATGGGGTCATCGCTAGTAAGAATCAATTATTTCAGTATAAAGAGACAGCAAAGAAGATACGATTTCTTTTCTATTTCCCGACGTCGGCGAATAAGATTCCAGAGCAGAGAGATTCCAATCTGGAAATATTACATATTATCCAGTTCCCATCATCACTCAGGACGGCCTATGGGGGGGTTTACAAAGGACCAGTTATAAAGCATTCGGGATCATTGTGGTTGGTCTGATCAGACAAGAGCCCCTTCTTTCTGTCCTATTGAGAGTATGGTAAAAGTATAACTGTCATTGAGAATGAATCAGTAATTAACAAGTGTACACTTGGCTGAACCAACTCGAGCATTCATAAGAAATCCATTAACTAAAAAACCATAGGTGCTTAAATCCTAAAGTGTTATGAATAAAGTACAGGCTTAAAAGACCTCTGCTGCCAATTCTGTGCATGGCATCTTGACTAGCCGATCAAACTAAGTTATGTTGGGCCCACTCCACCCGCCTGCCAATAGAGTACAGGGATGTGACATACTGCCGTGTAAGGGTCTTTGTGAAAGGCGCGGCTAGAATTCTATGACTATGGAATTTGATGGCGAAGATGCTGCTAGGGCGTTTGAGCTCCGCTTGCAGCAAGAGGATTCCCCAGAGGGAAGAGAAGGCTAGACTAGTGAATCCCGTACACCGGTGGGCAAGATCCACTGGTTAGCTCGCGCTAAACGTGCTTCATAAGACCTCTATGTATAGGTCGCCGTCTCGATTAGAAAGCTTAAGAAGCCAGGCAAAGTACATGAAAGGGCAATCCACACATGGAATGTGGCTAGCTGTTCACAACAAGAACAACTCTCCCGTCCTGCCTTGAAGCTGTTAGAGCGCTATTTCAGGGGGAGATGCTACAAGCGATAGTTCGCCCAATACAAAGCTCCTTTCAATCCAAAGCACCAATGTTCCTGGTAGAGAATAGATCTTCTGGACTGGGGAAGCGTATCAGCACAAACTAAAGAATGAAAAGTTGGTTTTTGAATTCCTCCATTACTTACAACGGATCCAGGTAGCTCAGATCGAGAGCTATCCTAAGTGGGCCTACCGGCGAAGCAACCTTTTCTTGACCTATAATAACTATCTAGTTGCAATGACTTTGGCTGCAAAAGCGGTTGAGCTAACGGAAGGACTTGAGAAAGTCCCGGGAGCCACGATGGCCGCTTTATATTACAACCAGGCTGGCAAAAGGCTAATGAATTACATTCATCCTCCATATAGTTTTTCAAAGCTATTAGCAAACAGGCTGAGGCGCTATGTAATTGCCAAGCTGATATCGCCATGTCAATCAGCTTTCATGAAGGGGGTGAGACAGGTCCATTAACAAGAGGGCGGGTCTAAGGCGGGTTTCTCGAGCCTTCTCTTCGATACCGGAAATCGCTTGGAGGAAAGTTCCCCCTGGTACTGGAAAAACTGCTCTTCTTTTTGACGATTCTTTCTTTGATAATCCCCCAAGAGTTTGGAAGATATCTTGAGAAAAGGTTTTAGCACCGGTGAATACTATCCAGGGACTGGTGTACACTGAATCGTCTTGCCAATACGAAGCAGTGATCCCTTTCTCTTTCCCCTTAGATACTGAACCGCAACTGATAGTGTAAGTAATAAACACACTGCCCGAGGTTTGTTTAGCTGGCTTTCAAGACAGCGACTTAGCCGTCTGATGGAACCAATAAGTAAGAATATGAATCGCCATTTCTTTCTTAAGGCTGTTCTAGCATTTGAAGATGAGTCCGAGAAAGGAAGCAATGCACTTCTTTCTCGGGCTTGGGGAAGATCTCATTGAATGAACCACCTAAGACCAGAGGCTTGCTAAGGGGCAGGACTCTTTCACATATTCATTAGTCTGGGGTGTACACTGAAGCCTGGAATTGGGCGAAATCGAAGAACATCACTCCTAGAGGTAGAGTTTTCTGACTTGGGTGGACGACCTTCACTTTACCAGGATACGGAACGCTAGCTTTCGATAAACAGAATGCTGATATAGATGGCTCTGTTCCCGAAGGTAATAGTTCCAGAAGTGGTCTCCGTACATTGCCCTTCCCTTCAAGCATGAAGTGAGGTCTCTTGAGCCATCGTTTGTTCTGCTGAGGGGGACACGTAGTTACACTTTTACACTTTCAATTGCGTACTAATAGGTCTGCTCCAGCTTCCCTTAAAGAAGCCCGAGCCGCCCAAAAGTAAGAGATAGACTGCCGCAAATGCAAGTACGAAGCCGAGTCTTTCCCGAGTGCTGGCTTAGTTGTTTGTGTCCCATAGCGGATAACCTTACAAGAAGGGGAATTATGGCCGATGGAAATGCATAGAAGCCTGGAGTTGGAGAAGGAAAAGTGAAGCTAAGGAAGTAGCTAGTGGCCCCATTTCTTTCTGTCTCTGTTGAGAGTGGATATAATCTACCCGTTTTACGGCCGGTTTCTTATTATCTCCTACTAGCCGTGAAGGTGGAGGGCGATAGAACCAAGAGAGGTGGAATTTTCTATTCCCCTCTATTCTTTATCGAAATAAGTACTGCTGCTGTGTGGAGATACTCTACCTAAGTGGGTGCCTCGGGAGGAGGATTCTGTCTATGCATCGGAATAGTAGTAGCACATCCGATTAATTTATAGCAACTTCTGCTTCCGCTTGAACTGCTAAAATAGCAAGAAGGTCCAGGACGAACCATGATGGTCGATACCATGTGTACCTTCTCTTTAACATTCGTCCTCTAAACACTTGCAGAGGAGTTTGGAAGTCCAGAATCTATACCAAAAGAAGGTGCTCGCTTTATATGAACTTACTTACTAAAAGCTTCGGGTTCATACAAGCTTGGGGGCCACCCTCTCCCAAGCATTTGCGGAAGAAGAACAGAAGCTAGCTTCATATTTCCAGACAGGAATCATGCTAAGTCCAATCAGAAGAAGATAATAAGGTGAAGGAGATTTTTATCATGCGATCAGTCTCACTCTAGCTGAGTTTCACAATTTTTACTTCTAAAAGAACCGGCGGTGGGAACAGGCCAAACGCAGATGGCAAGCAGCAGAGGGGAAAGACTTGAACTGGATATTGAGCAGAAATAGTTGGTTCATTATGAATATTGAGTCTTTCATTACAGAGACTGAAGGGGAGGGGGATGAAGTGAAGCTGAAGATATCCCTAGCTTCGGGAAGCGTCTTTAATTCAAACCTAGCTCTCCAAAAAGAAAGAGTTCCTCACTGACTTTTTGGATTTGTGTTGTGGTATCGATTCAATTTAGCTCCGCGAAAAGCACACTTCTTTCAAAGGAAGACTCGTACTCGTATACCTGTCTTTGCGATTTCAGAAGGCGATCGGCCAATGGAGGAGGGAAGCAAAGCACAAGGAAGAAAGGCTAGTAGTTCTCCAGACCCCAGGTTATAAGGCAGCGGATCGGTTGGATACTCTCTGGCTCCCTTGCCTAAACTTAAGGTCACCGTCATATCTGTGATCAGGACTTAGAACACGGATTCCTCTTTTCTTTCAATACTGAGCTCGCCTATCATTCTAATACCACTGGAACAATCAGATTCTACCAAAAAGATGGAAGAGAAAGAAGCATCTATCGCATCTCGATCTTCCATCGGTCAGTCGGCCCGAACCCAAAGCTTTCTTGTAAGTGTCTTCTATTTGTCATGAGCTCTACTTCTATTGAACCTTTGCAGAACATAATATGGCAAATAATAACTTTCCTCCAGATTCCTATCGCGGGCGCACAACGGCCTCCTTGTTTTCCTCACTCTTTGATAAAAAGACTCACTCTTCTTAGAAAGTTGGATCTTCAGGGCAATTGAATAGCTTAGTACATTTTCTTTAGCAATGAGTCACGTCGGCTTAGATGTTGACCTCGGTAGGCGTTGGCGGTCTCTTGAGCCCGAATCAGTTAATCATTCAGGCTCAAGAGACCTCGCTTTCTGAATTACATCCATCCTTCTCTGATGAGAACTCTGTCCATGTGGAGTTAGTTGTTCCTTCAAATCGCCTGCACCAGGGTGCACCTGTTCCGTATTACGCACTTGAGATGCATTGCCTTCATCCATTCCTTGTATATCATTCCATTTGAGTGAGAGATCGCATGACAAACAGGCTATGGAGTGCTCATCTTTAAATGATAGGAATGCGCGCTATGTAATTGCCCTGTTCTTTCCATGACCCCTCTTGTCTCTAGTTGAGAATTATCCTGGGAGAATAATTTATATAGGGGCGAGATAGAATAGGTAAGGTCCTTCCACAATGGCACCCTATGCTAAAAGGATATAGGCAGTCAAAGGGTTTTGTAACAGCTAACTTCCCTCTCCACCGTGACAGCCAGGATCGCCCTATTGTACTGATTCGGCAAGGAGGGGAGGGCAAATAGCGCCTTGATTGAGGAATGCGCAAACTACCCCCGGGGGCTCTGATGGAACTTCTTTTTCTCGGTCTATAGTAGGAGTACTATCAAAGGCTATGAATGCCGGAAGAGTTATAGAGGCTCTTAAAGAAACCTGAGTTACCATGTAGCCACACAAAACTGATTAGTAGACTCTGCCTCTGAATGCATAGGATTCTTAGGAACATATAGAGTCAGATAAAGAGACGCTTTCCAGATTCATTTTCAGGGAACGAGAGTGCAATAGGCCTGAACAACTTAGGGCGTCCTCAAGCTTATAGCAGTCGGAATGGGAGTTGCTCAGATTTGGGCGCTCTACATCCCCGAGGGAGACATCTTTCAAGAAGGATGAATGTAAAACCTTTCGAAAAGGAATGGTATCGGGACGGCATTTACTTCCTCACAAAATTTTATGATAATGTTCTGATCAGAGAAAAGTCTCTTAAGCAGATCACGAGCAATTAGGATGCTCAAGCAATCAGTAGACAAAGGGATTCGCTTTGTCCGTTCGTCCAATCAATAGGTCTCTCTCTCCCATCGACCTTACTCTTCTTTGATCTTAGGCCCAACCTTAGCGGCCTCGACCTTCAGGGCCTGGAACGATTGCTCGGTTAGTCCCGCCAAAGTGAAAGCGAGCCTCTTTGATTCTGCACCACTCCGAAGTAAGTGCGTCCAGTAGGTCCAATTCCCTTGCATCGGAAGACGCCCACGTGCCAGCGCTATCAATGGGCAAGCTTATCTAGAATTCAGAAGAACTTCTATGAGTGGGGTGGGGCTTAGCGTTTGGATTGTGCAACGATAAATCTTCGCATCTGGTTATTCTAAACTGCATTCAATCTTGCATAGGTAGTGTATTGCTGCTGTAGCTCCGCATACTTGATATCCTGCTTGGAGGAGGTCAATGCGGAATTCCCGGTCCACTACGGGTAGATCAGGAACGACAGAGGAAGACAGACGACTGGTAAGATACATACAGCCGGTTAAGCTGGGGCTTTCGTTCAAGTCTTGAAGTCTGCCCCAGCGGAAAGCGCCTCCACTTCAGCGAACGACCTTCCGATATGAGGAAAAGTCTTATCTTCTTTAACCGGCGGGAAGCTCCTTGTCAGATTACTGAACGTTTGTCCAGAAATCTCTATGGAGCAGCGCCTTTAAGATCTGTTACAAGTCTTCAGCTAAGCTAAAAAATCTTTCCATCTTTATCAGTGGGTGGTTTATTGGACTATGACTACTTGGTCTTTGAGGAAGCGCTGGATCCGGGCCTTCACACCCAACAATCCATCGAAGCTCGGCGTACGCGATTAGAGTAAACTTGACTACTTTCACTTCAATGGGAAGTTAACCGACTCCTGGTCGACATGAGGTAAGCTACTACCCCCGAGTTCCTGCTCGTTTTTGGGCAGAATCACTGAGATGCCAGTTTAGGAAAGGACGACATTGCCCACACCACCTCTAGAAATTGCACTGACCGGGATTTCATTTCCTAGCTTAAAGAAGAGAGGATCGATGTAATTGAGATTAAATAAATCAGAAAATGTTACGAGATCCGCCGGGGTCTCAGAATCTTACTCTAGATAGATTCTACCCACCCCGCCAGGTTCGTATAACTATCGATAGTTTTCCTTCAAAGGAAGTTGATGAATGGCAAAGGCTCCTTTTAGCACATAATTCCATTGCTCTTTCTATGTCTCCTCATCTGTCTCGCATGCGAATCCCGCTAACAGCCTAGTCTATTTCTGCTGATTCAATTGCGAAAACTGCTGTTCGAGATCGAGAAGGGACATCGATAGTTCTTCTTGCTTCAGAAGCGAGATTCACCCAAGTGTCACAACTCATGAATGAGGTCATTGACAAGGTGCAAAAAAAACTTGTTATTGAGTAGTCTGGGTACCGACGCTCATTTGTTAATTGAATAGCGGAGACAAAAAGGAAACCCTCTGTGTCCACGTTCATGTTCCGTAATAGCTCTTCCTGTGAATCAACCGGACGAAAAGGGTGGACCAGTGGAGCTTGGTATAGAAGAGATGTCATTCTGTGGGCAAGAGGCCCATTCAGGAACAAGGATGAGAAGCAGTTACAAGAGAAAGTCAAAGCAGATCTGATGCTAGCGTATCATCCGCAAACTGTTGATGAGTTATGCGAAGTACACCACCTCCTCTAGAATATCTATGTTTTAGCTCAATCCACGGCTCTCTTGGTTCTAAGATTTAAAGCTTATGGACCACTCTAACCGCGCAAGGTCTAGAGTAGCATAAGGGGAGCGAAGGAAAAGTTTGGGTGTAAATCAGCTAAAGCTTCCTGTACAAACACATAAAATGAGATTAGATGCTCTTGTTCAGTCCCTTGCAAGGTAATAAACTTCACAACGGTGTTAGTTCTCAGGTTGATGGGACAGCACATTCATTTCACTCTAACAATTTCTTTTAATCGAAGATGCAGAGAGGGTTCAAAAAAGAATTTCGGGGAGACCTTGATCAACCTAGCCCGCAGCTTGTCGCATCCCCGGAGATGGAAGAACTTCAGATGCGCATCTCTTTCATAAGAGATTGTCCTAATTTGAGAGTTACTAAAGAGAGCGGCGCACCCACTTGGGGGGAAGCGATTCCCGTGCGACGAGACTTTTCGTCTAAAGAGAAAGGATGGATGTAATTCAGAATTGACTTAACTATAGAATAAATTGACTATATAAACCGATAGAAGAGTCTGGGTATGTCCCTCGGTCAATCCCTTGCTTTTCTCCCGTGCTAGGGGCTCTTTTCCTTCCTTACCTGAACACTATGGAATTAAGGCACTATCATAAGCTTTACTAAACTAATAAGGGTGACACTGATCTTGGATCAACAATACCGCAAGTTCCTATCTCACTTCAAGAGTGATTTCTCCTTGCTCCTCTTGCACTTTCTTCCCTTTTCCTCCTTTGCTCCCCCTTCTATCAAAACAATCCGTGAGTTTCACTCTACTACCCGTGGCTTGAGGAGTCCCATCCGAGAGTTGAGAGGAGTCATCCAACACTTTTGAGTCCAAACCAACATCTTCCCTTGATTTTTCAAAACCATCCGAGAGTATGTTCATGTCATCCGAGGGTTTTGAGCTAAAATCCGAGAGTTGAGTGGGATGATCCGAGAGTTTTGATTCCAAAATAACATCCCCACTCCCCTTTTCTTGCACTAGGATGGATGGTTCTTGAGGTTCAGGTACCTCCTTGCCAGATCTAAGATGAATCACCTTACAATCCCTTGGATTGTTCTCCGTGAAGCTAGGAAGAGTTCCTTGTTGCCTTTCTTGAAGACCCTTGGGCAATTGGCCAAGGGTTGCCTCAATCTTTTGTAGAGTTACCCCATGTTGCTGAATAACCAAACCTTGCTGATTAATGGTGGCTTGTTGAGCCTCCTGTTGAGTAGAAACTGAGATCACCTGTTTAGCAAGTTGTTGCATCAAGTCAGCCGTCTGCTTGTTTGATTCCTTAACCTCTTGAAGGATGTCCTTTCCTTGCTGGCTTGAAGGATCAGAGGTGCTACCATGTTCAAACTTAGGGCCTGGTGCCTGAAGAAGGTGTGAATTGAGAGCACCTTGTGGGTTGCTCCAAGAAAAACCAGGTGCATCATGCTTCCTAAAGTGACCATGATAGCCACCACCCTGCTGAAACCTTTGACCCTGAATGTAATTAAGCTGCTCAATATCACACTGTGGAGAGTCCTTGCAATTGCTGAAATGATGACCCCCTCCACACAACTCACAAACTGCCTGAAAAACTGAATAAGCCTGAGGCTGAGGTGCTTGGCAGGCTGCTGCTGCCACCTGTCTAGGAGTAAGCTGAGCTACCTGTGCTGATAGAGCTGCCAAAGCTGCCACTATACCATCCTGCTGGGTCACACTACCAACTCCTTCTACTCCCCTCTGAGATAGTCTCTCAACTGGCCACTTGTAACAATT
>JAOYMZ010003177.1:0-24123 GCA_025802335.1 Pinguicula primuliflora | reverse complement strand
AACCGAAACTAAACATGGGGCTTTTCATCTACAATGTATAAGCTTTCTAACGATGTGCCCAATTCCGTCAACGGACAGTTCTTGTGGCATGCATGTATAAAATCATGTCACCGGAACCTGACTCTAAAATAATAAGATTAAAAAATATATAAATATAAATGTGCGGGGCGGGTCTCCAACCCCTGCCCCGGACCCACCCCGTGCGCGGGGCATGTCCGGGTCACTCCGCCGAGGCGGGGCAAAATTGTCATCCCTACTTACAGGAGCTGCTGCGAAAACTTTGGAGCAGGTATGTTCCACGAAATGTATCAATCTTCTGTTGCAAATTACTTCTTAAACAATTACATACCTTGCTGAATCTGCAAAGAAGAGGAATAATACATGATATGGTACATGCTGACTGTATAATATGCACTCTGGATGAGGAATCTGAGATACATCTATTTCAAAGCTGCTCTTTTGTTGTGGAAGTATGGAGATTATTGTGTGAATGGATGAAGATTGATATCATTATCCCCTGTAGTCTGCCTAACTTTTTGGATGCTAAACCTAGAGGAATATCAGCGAAGGTGTGGATCATGTTTTGGATGGTTACGTGCTGGGTAGTATGGAATGTGCAAAACAAAAAACATTTTCACAGTCTACAGGTAACTGAGATGAGACCATGGTGCTTTAAAGAATCCAGAGCTACTCCTGGAACTGGGTGAAAGCTGGGGCAAAATATGATTCTTTTTGTTATGGGATAGGAGAATGGATAAATGCACTGGTGCAATGTATTTCTGGGTGTTAAAGAAGTGCAAATGGACGAAGGGTTGTGACAGGTTAAAAGAGAATCATGCGGGAGTATGGTGTGTTAACACAAGGACCTAGAGTATCAAATGTGCAGATAACAAGTTCTCAACAAGATGATACTGATGCAAAAGTTAACCCATACATAAGGGCTAAACAGAGGAAGCAACACCAATGCAGACAAGAACAGGAACAGGTTCAACGTTGTACTGATATAGGACAGTGCGGGACTAGTGGATTTGGGCTCCGATGTGATAGTTATATACGAAAATGGGCCAAATCTCGCTAGAAAGATTTAGTCGGCTGTATGTGCAGAGAGGATAGCCATAAAGGTCCCAGGCAACACCATTTGAGCTGTACGTGAAGCCCAAACTGCACGTGTGGAAAAAAATGTATGATCTGATCTATGACTTCATGAGTATGAGCGGAGTATACGTTAGCCCAACAACACATCAGTTTGTTGTCGAAGACGAATATAGTTGGGAAAGCATAGTTCTGGTACGTTCACCATTAAACTTGATAACAAGTTGCGATTGTTGTTTACGCATGACTAATCTAGACTAACTGGATTTGGTTATTTCTATATACTAATCCATACTACAAGCTGCTGCGCGGTAAACCCTGCCCTATTACGAAACTTGGCATGAGATTTTCGAAAGGGATATGGCCACTTGAGTACTTGTACGAGACGGTGGAAATATAGAAGAAACTGAAGGATCAAAGACAGTTGAATCTGAAAATGACCTTGTGGGAGTGAAGATGGTCATAGAGTCAGTGAAGTGGTCATAGAGTCAGTGAAGATGGTCATAGAGTCAGTGAAGATACATAACGAAAGCAAGAAAGGAAAATTATGAAATTTTAAAATCAGAAATATTCAATCTTGTAATCTAAATTGTGGTAGTCGATTCCAAAAACCTAAACAAACAAAAACCTAAATCATGTAATCAACAACTTCTAATGGTGATCAAAGAAATGCATTTCGGCCAAGAATTTTACACTCGCCGGCAGAAGATGGAGAACACGAAGAAGGGAAGAGGTGCGGCGACTTTCCACAATGAGAGAAATTTGCCCAACTGGAAAAATGAGAGATTACACGGGATGGAATAAAAGCTCGAAGAAGGTGTGTGATGGGATGCAGGAGAAGAGGAGAAATAGGGAGTCCGTTATGCACGACCCATAGCGGAAGAAGCAGAAAATTGAAGCGGAAGGATGGAATCTCAATAGAGGCGTAAGGTGATCGTGGGGGGATAGCTGTTCGGAGACGTGTGAAGACGTGTGAAGTGTCCAGTTTTTTAATTGATGTGTACGCGTGTGACATTTTGAAGTGTCAAGGCGTGGGATATTTTGAAGTGTCAAGGTGACATTTGGAAGGGGTTGGACAATTCTGCTTTTTATATATAGATTATTGTTTTTATATTATAATATTTTTTATATTACTATATATTTTAACCACATAAGAAAAAGTTTGGTTATTTCTGTATGCTAATCCATACTACAAGCTGCTGCGTGGTAAACTCTACACTATTACGAAACTTGGCATGAGATTTTCGGAAGGGATATGACTACTTGATTACTTGTACGAAACGGTGGAAATATAGAAGAAACTGAAGGTTCAAAGACAGTTGAATCTGAAGATGGCCTTGGTAGGAGTGAAGATGGCCACAGAGTCAGTGAAGTGGTTGCAAGACCACAAGGGAAGAAAGGAAAATGCTGATGTCGTCACAATACATGCATGATGAGAAGCTCAATTGCTATACGAAGATAAGAACCTACATCTCCAGCCTCCGTGGGACAGCTCCATCCGCACCAGCTATTGCATCAGCCCCTCTTATAGATTTGGCTCGTACATTGACTTTTGGTTTATGTTCCATGGCGGTTTTGTTTTGCCTATGTTCATGTAGTCCGTTCATTGTTTGTGTTTTGAGTTTGACTTTGGTTACTTTTTATTTTGGAAATTGTTCTGTTTTTGAACTATAAATACATTTTCTTCTTCTTCTTCTTATTATTGTTTTATACATAGGAAGTCGACCGGCTAGAATCTAAGAAATCCATGTTACTCCTCAAGGTGGCTGGAATAGGCGGATGCCGGAGAGCTCATGCCGTTCAGACCCTGATAGTATGCCAACCATAGGATGGTCCTGATATCCATCAGATATCTGGATGGAGCTAGTGGCCGGTTCTTGGCCAGCAGGCTTACTGCTTTGTGGTGCTAGGAGTAGACTCTCGGGACGGCACTGCAGGAAGGGGTCACCATCTACATACCTGACACCGATGAAATTATGTGCAAGTCCCAGCTTGGCCAACCCGGCCGCTTCCTTCAACTGTAGCCGTGAGCAATGCCGGAGAGCAGCATCCGTCTCTTTAATTAGCTCCTAGATTGTGTGGATCAGGCTCCTATAGGGAAGGACAACAGAAATGCCATGAATTGCATTAACAGCACACAAACAATCAGACTCAATAAGTACATTCCTTAGCTGCCTCGATTGGACTAGTGATAGCCCATGTTGGATTGCCCAAAGCTCAGCCGTCAGGCTTGAACAATTCCCTATCCTGCCAAGAAAACCAGCAATACGGACACCATATGCATCTTTCAATATTCCACCACAAGCAGCACAGTTAGTAGTATTATTTACTAACTATGAATCTGGTGTGTTAAAGATCAAATACACGTGAGGGACAAATTTGTCATTACTCTTCCATTATCCAGTTATGTTCAGCGTAATTAAACAGGTACGAACATATGCTGTTGCAAGGAACGGTGTTCTGACAAAAATGACAAATATGCGTGTTGATTACACAGTCTGCACCTTATGTACTTTTGGCACTTGATTTTTGCTTACAGAATTACTTTTGAACATTTTGACTTTCAGTTTTGCCTTTAAACACTATGTTAGTGCTTTTGAACAGTACCTCACAATGTCTATAGATGATCTTCGGGAAATAACTCTACCTAGGTTGCTGCGTTGAGGTTGGTCCATCCCTCTCAGTCGGAATTTGCAGTGCAGTTGGATTTTAGTGACGTCGTAATTGTGTTTCATATTACTTATCTCGGAGGTTATCAATTGATAGTTTCCGAGCATACATACTTAAAGGCATGTAAATACTATAAAATTATAATTTCTTTTACACGTCGTCATTATCCTCCGAATCGTGCCTGAGGGCACGAGCCATAACCTAGTAAATGTATCAAATCAAGCAGTTATGAGTTTTGGTTGATGATAGGACGCCAGAGATGGAATTCACATGGAAGTAGCATACACCCACAGTCAAGTTTGATTAGGGGTGGGCATTCGGGATTCGGGATCGGGATTTGCCGAATCCCGATCCCGTCCCATTTTGATTCGAGCTCAAAATTTTGGGCCCAATCCCGCCCCGAAGTCCCGAACAAGTTCGGGACTTCAGGGACGACCCGAGATCCGAATTACAACAAATAATATTTATTTTTTTGTTGCACAACTTAAAAACAAATCCAAGTCGATAAAACAAACAAATTCAAAATGACTTTGCCAACAAATAAATTCAAAATGACGAGTGTAAAGTTTTCACTGGAAGTAAATAAGTAATAAAAGATAACATCATCAAAATCCAATCTTAACTCCTGTTAGTACCAATGCGTGTTGCAGACAAAGTTCAACAAACAAATTCAATTTAAGGAGTAAACCATAAATTCAACAACAATGTAGTATGCAAAGTTCAACAAACAAATTAAATTTAAGGAGTAAACTATAAATTCCTACCAATAACAACGCGTGTAGCAAACAAAATTTTGGCATGTAGCAGGCAAAATTCAAAAAACTCTTCTACCTAACTCTCCAAATCCCACCTTTAAGGAGTAAACCACTTACCATAGATCTTTCTTTCTTAGCTTTCTCTTCCTGTAAAAATCTTTGCAATATCTCCTTCCTGCTTCCTCGTCTAGTCGTCTTTCCTTCTTCTCCCTTAAATATCCTTACTTATCCTCCTCTTTGACGGCGGATGAGAATGTAGGTTAGAAAGGAGATCTCCCTTATATTTTTAATTATTTTTTTAATATTTTATTATTTTTAGTTAAGACTTCGGGTCTGTCCCGTTTAAAATGGGACAGGCCCGATCCCGTCCCGAATTAGGTTTGGAATTTATTTTTAGGATCCGAACCCGTCCCAAACTCCTTTTTATTTTTGGAATTCGGGCTTCGGGTTTCGAGCCTGCCGAGCCTCGGAATGTCCCGAGGTCCGAAGGCCATTTATCCACCCCTAAATTTGATGGATTTTGTTCAATTTCAACTCGCAGAAAAAGTTCAAATTTTCATTCTCCACACCAGATTTTCGATTATTAACCCTAAACGGCACCGTATTTAACTGGACACTAAATTTTGTGATCATGGACTTAGTGTCTCTAACATTTTCCATATTGGAGAAATTTTTTCCTGATAAAGTCCACCACTATTATTTTTTTCTATACAATTATTCGGTTTTGAGGTTCCTCACCCTCCCCGCCACAATGCGAGAGTCTTCGTCCGATTCCGATGCTTCGCCGCCGTCGCGGCCCGACATTACCTCCCACCTCCCTCTTCAGTTAATTAAATCCCAGATTATTCCTCCTGCCCCATCAAGATCTCAGACTGGTTTCGAACCTATTGCAGATTTCTTGCTGGAATTTTCGGGATACTCATGGATCGCATATGGTGCATCTTCTCTCGTAGTTATCTCTCACTTCCCGAACGCTCTATTGGAGGCCGAGAAAAAGTTAGGCCCGGTTTTTCAGCAAGTTATGGAGCTTTCTCGGGAGGCCGACGCTCAGGTCTCCTCCCTGTCCTGGTCCCCCGTCACGCCCTCGTTCGGGGAACTGGCAGTGGCAATTGGTGATCGCATTGTGTTGTTGAATTGTTTTGAAGATGAAACCTCAAGCAGTAAGTACACTGCACTTTGTCTTTAATGTTGCCTTAGTGTGTGGAATTTCCATTGGAAGCTAAATTTAGAGGTAACACCCTCCAAAGGTTCAAAGTGAAGCAATGAACGTGGGACTTAACTCATATCAGTCTTGTATTTGCTGGAACCGAAGTTGAAGTGACCTAAACGGCTATGCCTGCTAGTACGTTTGCTCATAGTTTTCGGTGTATATTTTCACCTGCGCTCGGTGTGTGGGAATTGTTTTTGTTTGTGTTTTGTGAATTCTGGCATTTGATGCATGGGCTATCCTTTTGTACTTGTGTTATTGAGCGACAAACACTTGGTTATTTTCATAATTGGCTCCAATTCCATAATAGAAGGAACATTGGGAGTTAAGTTTTCGCTCCTTTGGTTGCTCGTGGTTGTAACAATGAAGAATGGACTGCAGCTCGTTGACTGCACTTATGTAGGTATAGGGACACACAATTAAGCTAGTTAATTTAATATGACTGGGAAATAAATTGAAACGACTGAAGTTTGAATCTAGAGTGAGTACATTATTAGATCTTAAGCTGATGGCTTTTGCTGTACTATTGCTTCACAACTCGATGCCACGATTTCTACTAATTTAGTTGAAACTAAATAGCGTATTACTTTTTTTTCATAAATCAATCTTAAATGTAAATAGCAGATAATTGTGATGATTGAATCCGATGATCTAATCCCCTCCTGATTATGCGCATTAGAGTAGAAAATCTCTATTAATGCTTAATTACTCTTTGAATCTTTCTCTTATAGATTCTCCCTCATTTGCAAACGTTATGTTTGCAAGCTGGCTTCACATACTATATAAGACTCAGATAATAATGAACGTGATTATGAATCGTTCTATCCATTTACACAAACTCACTGTACAACCAGAATGTATTGCCTTTGTCCTTGTATTGTGAGAAAAATCGAAGCAAGGACATCTTGTTCATCAATAATTGGCATCACTTTTTATGTACGGCAACCTGTTTGTTAATCTCTCTTTCTCTCACTTTGTCTCCCATGGAGGCATCCAAACCTCTCTGCTTTCTCCTTCTTTCCTTATCAAATATGAACTTATTTACTGAGATTCAGGTTCTTTTTGTTGGGCCCAGACTGCAATACTTGTACAGCCAATGAAGATTGAGACGATAAAATGGACCGGCTCAGGAGATGGAATGATTTCAGGGGGCACTGAAGTTGTGTTATGGAAGAAGGAAGAATCCTGGGAAAAGACCTGGTCTTTCAAGCCCGAAGTACCTCAGTCTCTTGTCTCAACCTGCTGGTCTGTCAATGGGCTTTTTGCAACTGCACCATTGAGTAAGCTGAAAATAGAATCATCATTTTCTTCACTCAGTGAAGCAGGAAAATGTGTTCTAGTTTTCAAAGGTATCGGGCATTCCAAATATCCACAAGCTGAGCTGCATCACCCAATGCCTGTTACAATGATACAGTGGAGGCCCGCCAACGGAAAACCATCGAGTAGATATGCCAGACATGCACTGAGGGCAGTCTTGTTAACTTCCTGCCTTGATGGAACGGCTAGGTTATGGGGTGAAGTGGATGATGGAAGGATTCTTAAAACTGGAAAAGATAATGACCATAAAGCAGTAAAGCTATCATTTTATGTTGTTGCTGTGATTGAGGTAAATCAAGCGCTGAATGGTTTTCTAGGATCTAATGTATTTATAAGTTGGGCAATAGAAGTTGAAGGAGTAATATTTAATGCCGAGGAAGCTCGTTACAGTTCATTTTTAGACACTTCCCAGCATGAGACTACTGGAAGGTGTGAATGGTTAATTGGCTTGGGTCCTAAAAGAGTAACAATCCTCTGGGCTATTCACTGTCTTGATGATTTTGCTCCACTAAGACTACCAAGGGTTACTTTATGGAAGAAGTTGAGTTTAGTCAGTTTTGAAACAGAGGCAAGTCAGTTTCTTGTTAGCAAAGTTATAATGATGAGGAATAGCATTTCGGGCCCACCACTTGTCTGCTCATTTTTGCAGTTATTACCTTGTAATTCTTTTGCATGGACACAGCTACATTCTCAAGCATCAAGTAATTTAGGGAAATCTGCCCATGACCATCTTGGTGAAAGTATGTTGGTAGGTTGCGGTGCAGGGGTATTAGAAGTTGAGGGTCACTATGGAAGAATTTTTCATGTAGCAGTTCATCCATTTCCTTCTGAAGTTGAACTTGCTGCTTCTTTGGATGGAAATGGTAGTCTTCTTTTCTGGTATTTTTCAAGTTTTTTCAACAGTTGCCTAGGCCTACCTGCATCTACACCTTTTTGGAAAGTTTGTGGGAAGACTTCTGTACCTGATGACTCTCCAAAGTACAAATGCTTGTGCTGGGCTCCTGCAGTGCTTGGGGACGACCAGGTTCTTCTCATGGGACACAAAACTGGTGTTGATTGCTTTGTTGTTAAGATCCTGAAAAATGGTAAAGGTAACATTTTATTTGGCAATTTATGTTCGATTCCATTTAGTATTGAAGGCCATGAGCAAGGTCTAAGCAGAATCTTCTCTATCCCTTTGTCTTCTAACTGCGAGGGAAATTTCACCTCCAGTAGATTTTTAGTTGTCGCAATATGGATGGATGACTTTCTGGCTGTATCATGGGAAATAACCATCCACGTTTACAATACAGAAGGAAATTGTTGCAACTCACACTTGAAAACGTTTGAAAGCAACTTTTCTGGTAATACATACTCCGTTTCAGTCCATCCTTGCTCTTCAATCTTTCCTGTTGCTCAGAATGATGGCAAGATCACAAGTTGTGCTGTGGTCTGCCCAAGTGACTTAGTTTCAACTGAGCAAAAACTTGGGTATCCTGATGAGATGGGCAGTTCTTTCTACGCCTATCATATGATCACTGGGTACATCAATGGCAGTATAAAATTGTGGAGAAGCGTTCGGAGTCAATCCGAGAGCGCTACTACAAATTGGGCTCTTGTTGGTGTGCTTCCATCTGAGCATGGCCCCATACTGGCAGTATCTCCTAGCCCCTGTTACCAAAAGATTGCTACAGCTTGTGTAACCAGTGACCATAGCTATTCTACTACAGTTTGTATATGGGAATGCATGCATGTCCAAGGTGTGGGCAGTTACATTCAAGAAGACAAGCTATTTTTTGATGGGAAGGTTGTTTCTTTAAAATGGTTGAGGCTAGGGAATGGTCAATTGCTTCTTGGGGTTTGTTTGCAGAATGAACTTCGGATCTATGTCTGTAGGCGAAGTGGTGGTCTAGGTACTTTGAAACGTGAAAAATGTTTGGAAGTAAATGCTTGGATTTGTGTTGCAGCTAGTAGTGCGTTACTGGCTGTTTCTGACTTCTTTTGGGGTCCAAAGGGCTCGGTCGTGGTTCTTCATGATGAGCATTTTAGTCTTTTCAGCCACTTCTTGCAACCAGCAGCTGGTGCTCACTCCAATAGAGACTTGCTTGCTCCAAATCTTGTCAAAGCGGTAGAACCATCAGAGCTGAATATTGAAGGTCAATCTCAATTGCAGCTCTATACAAAGATATATAATAAGTATAATATAAGATCAGTTGTAAAAGTGGAAAACTCTGGATCAACACGCAGTCCAATTACCAGAATATATTTCTGGAGCATGTCAGAAGTAGCTGAAAATATTGCAGGATGTCTGCCTTTATATCACCCCACGGCTCTCTTGATCAACTTGTATTCAGGTACTATATGCTGGATCGCAATTTGTGTTTTCACATAGTTTGATTGCACTGCGAACTTTAGTATAGTTTCCTAGTAATAACTGTACGAAACTGTAGTTGAAGTGACTTATCAGAATAATTGCACTCGATTACCAAATTAGCTACAATAATTAGGTGGAGATTATTCCATTGTATTTAGGATTTGAAGCATCAGAACTCAGAAGCTTTATTTATCTTTTTACTTCACAAGCTTGACCAAATTATTTTGTGTAGGTAATTGGAGGCGTGCACTTGTTGTTTTGCGTCATCTTGTTAAGAACATGTCTTATGGTAATATGAATAAAAGAGGGCATGTTTCTAACGCAATGCTTTCTCCGGTTCCCTTGTTAAATTATCTCGAAGGGAATCTCTCCTCTGGTTCAAGTGACAAATTGAGTAGTTCACAACTTCAGAAAGGACTGTCGTTCTTTCCCGCTATGGTTGATTATGAAGAGCCCAGTGCTTCTCCGGCCTCGGCTTCATTACAATCTGAAATTGATGATTTTGATGTAGCTTTTGATCAACTTTGGGATTGTAGTCACGTAGATACAGCTGAGAAAATGGAGGCCCTTGCGATAATTGATATTCTGCGCGAAATTAGGAATCCTCATTCTTCTTCTGTTTATGAAAGTCTTGATGAGTCAGGTAGAAGGTAATATTAATGTCGTGAACTTGTGCATATTGGTTTCTGATACAATGTTCTTCATATCATATGTTAGGCACACATTTTCCCATGGTTTTAAATGTTTCTGTACAGGACGTTATAGTTCGACAATTAATTTGCGAGTGTTTTCTTTTGAAGATTTTGGGTGGCGGTTAGGTTTCAACAATTGTATTTTTCCCAGAAATTCAAGAGGTTACCGCAGGCAGACGAGTTAGATGTTTCTTCAGCCTTGATTAGCTGGGCTTTTCATTCTGATTGTCATGATAGTTTGTTTAATTCTCTATTATCTAAAGAGCCATCTTGGGAAGAAATGCGCAGTATGGGTGTTGGGTTCTGGTATACAAATGTGGCAGCACTGCGGGCTAAGGTACATTGTTACTCAGTGCTCAAAAGTAAAGTAATTTTTCATATGAGAGCAGCAAGAGGACAATTGGATGTGATTTCCTTGTGCTGCTCTATGAGTTGTATGCCATTGCTTGTTTCTTGCCCTGGATATATATAGATAGAGTCATGATCCTATCCCAAATTTTATTTACACAATTATATATCTAATTTTTTTAATTGGGTAATGTCCATTATCGAAATTGATTGTATCGTGGAAAGCCTATTCATAAGAGACTGAATATATATATATCAGATTGAATAATTTACTGCCCATAAAAAAAGATCAAATCATTTATTATTTTCTCCATTCCACATTGATATTTATTGGTTCTAATGGACAATCTTCTTCTTGAGTTTGGCATCTGAAAAATTCTCGATATGGCGTGATGTCGTGCTGGTGCTTCCTTCAGACGCTTTTCTCTGAACTATCCACCAACTTTTATCTCAGACTTATCTATGATCTTACCGCGATAGATATAATTTTACTAATAAAATGGTACTTGATGTATCTTTAATCTGTGAAGTGGTAAATAAAATGTAACTTGGTATAGCTTACCCTGGCTCAATCGCTAGTTGATACATTTTAATATACCTTATCTCAGTGTTCAGAGTACTGGGAAGCTGTTCTTATATTGGTTGAACAAACCCCAGATATAAGTTCACATAGTTGCGTCATATGCTTGTTGAAGATGGGTAACTCATACATGCTTGTGTGACTTCTGTTTCATTTTCCCTTGCTGATGTACCTGGGTGTATATATACTTTCTCGTTAAGCTATTTTATTTGACACGTATATCTTCTGCAGATAGAGCTGTTGGCTAGACAAAGGTATATGAAAACCAAAGATCCCAAGGCATGTGCTCTCCTCTACGTCGCATTGAATAGGGTTCAAGTTTTGGTTGCTCTGTTTAAAATAAGCAAAGATGATAAAGATAAAGTTTTAGCAGGATTTCTATGCAGAAACTTTCAGGTACTATTTAGTTATGTTGTCCGTCATCAATAAGAATATAATATCTTGAAATTTTTTAGGCCATTTATTTGACTTATGGCCAATTCTTTCCCAGCGCTGTTGCAATAGTTGAAATATGCACTAATAGCAATATCACTTCATTGAACAATCCAAGAAAACAACATGAGATTACTCATTTTCCAAAGAATTCTTTTTTGTATCATTTCAGTTTGTCTTCTTTTTTTGTCAGAGAAGACTTGAGATTCCAGTATTGTAAGAAAATAAAAAAGCTTCATCAATGCTTTTGATGAGATTACCGTATAAACTGAGTTGATCGAGCATCACCAATTTTTTCCGCTCTCTTTAGCTACTACAAAATGAGCAGCTGAAACCTTTTCCTTCGGCATGTTCACTGGCAACACCCTTGTCGAAGTTGGTTCATAGTATCTGCATGTACAATCAGAAGTATACATAACCTAAATGCATTACCCTTGTAAGAATAAGTTTCATGAATACATCTTGATGGTAGAATATTTATCATAATGTATACTACTATCTTTATTTTAAATATATGATTTTGATTCTACCTTGGATCTAATACTTCGTTTGCAAAAGCTGCTGTAAACAGCTTTCTATTTAAGCGATCTCTTTCAGATATTCTGTTCCATTGAAATAACTCATCTAAGTGGTATGCTGACAGGAGGATAAAAACAAGTCCGCTGCTCTTAAAAATGCTTATGTGCTAATGGGAAAACATCAGCTAGAGCTTGCAATTGCTTTCTTTTTGCTCGGAGGAGATGCTTCTTCAGCTATCACTATCTGCGCTAAAAATCTTGGAGATGAGCAACTTGCTCTTGTGATTTGTCGCCTTGTCGAGGGTGTTGGTGGCCCTCTAGAGCGCAATATTATTTCTAAATTTCTTCTTCCATCTGCGTTATCTAAAGGTGATTTCTGGATGGCAAGTTTTCTAGAGGTAAGGAGCTATAATATTAATTCAGGAGGTTTACTTTGGTTTGTCTTTCGTTCTCTAATCTGTCCGTTTCATCTTTGTATATGCATGTCTTACTCGATCTTTTTCCTGATGACAGTGGGTTTTGGGAGAGTATCACCAATCTTTTCTCAGAATACTTGGTGTTGAAATGGCTTCTGAAGTTTATACTTCAACGCATTCATCTTCTCATGCTTCTTTTCTAGATCCAAGCATTGGTCGATATTGCCAAATGCTGGCTATGAATCCTTGCATGAAAAATGCTATTGGAGAGTTCAATGCTAATGTTCTATCTCAGTTTTCAACTTTGATGAGTGCTGCTGCTTTCACCAAATGTGGCCTATCAGTAAGTCTTGTGTCCTCATTTGCTTGCCTTTTCTCTTTTCTCCTTATATTATATGAAGAAAATGTTTCAACTGGCGGAAGTATACAGATTGCTCAGTGGACGATATTATTTCATGCATACATTTATGAGTGCTCCTTCCTTAGCTGTCAGCGGATATCTCTGGATTAGTGATAGTCAACTGAGTGTCTGTATGATTAGAATTACAAGTAATATGTTCATCGCGTGCATGTCTTAAAATATGGATTTTAACATTATAGATATGGCTTGAAAGAATTTACTTTCCTTATTGTTGATGATATATAGAAAGGTAACTGTATAACATACTGTTTCTTTACATCCGCTTGTCTATATTTAATTATTTCCCTTTCGTAATTGTGTTGTTTTTAAGGGCCATTAATTATTTTTTCTTTGTTCTCCCAACAAGCTCGAAGCACTAGAGTATCTGTCATCGTCTGATAGCCCCTTTGACAGTCCTAGCCATGGAAAGCAGATGCATAGACCCACCTCTGCTCTTGTTGAAGTGATTAATCCATTTGAGACCAAAAGTTTGCCAAACTGGATATCACTTGAGGTGTCCTCCCATATTATTTTGTACAGGAAGTTAAGTTTGGCCGTGCAGTACATAGTACAGTTGTTGAGGATACATCCTAGCTATGCGGACACCAATGGGCTATCTTTCAGAGAGTTTGTAAACCTTGAGGTTGACAGGTGTAAATTTGAGAAACTGCTTGAGGAATTCGAATACAGTTTAACTACGACTATAGCATATTTCCATCAAAAGTTTGGTTTAGTTCCTGGCGATGTCATCTCCATGGTAATAATGCCTTGATTGGAGTGAGATGCATTCTGTTTTGTTCACTTTATTAATTTAAATTGTCCTCTTTGCACACAGGTTGTATTGCATACTCAACAAATTGGTTTAGAGTTCATTGGACGCTATATATCGGAGGAGTTCATCCCAAAATTCCTCGGTGGAGAAACTAGAACTCGATCTTCTCATCTGTCTGTGTACCCATTCGATCTCCTCCTGAAAGCTGCTCAAGAATTCTCCTGTTTGGATGCCAGCTTTATTTTTGCATCATGCAAAATTTGCTCTAATTCGGCATACCTGACCGGAAATAGTTCTGCTGAACAAAATTCTTTCTGTCTTGCTGGTTGGGCCCATAACAATCAGGGAATTGCTTGGACTATTTGGTATCTAAGGTCCATGATCCAATTGTTTCTCCGTTCCTACCCCTCGAACTTCTGTAACTTGTTTAATATACTTGGTCTTCTCCAGTACCACATGCTTTTTGTGTCGGCTTGGCTTGTAAAGAGTTCCAGAGCTGTTCTTCTTACTGTTAGACCTGTTTTTGATGCATTAATTAAGGGGAGTGTTGATTATGAGATTCAGATGAACGATCTGATTAAACTCCTTGCTCAGGTTGCTGAGGTAATTATACAAGATTCAGACTGTGTTGGGTTAGGAATGCAAGTTGAATTCAATGAACAGAAGGAAGAACAGATTAGAGCACTGCCTGGTGGTATGATCTGGCATATTACTCATTCTTCTTTATGGGTGTATATGTCTGCATTTTTGGAAGATCTACTCGGAAGACTTGATGCTAGTTGTGTTTCACCATCCCTTCCTGTACCAGAACAGGATAACAATGACAAACAACTACTTGTAGGACTCATTGTTAGCACTTTGTCTGAGTTTCATAAGTTCAACCTCGCCTGTATATCCTTTTATTGTTCAAAGTTATTTGCAATATACCTGCTTCAAACAGCAGATGTATTGAGCAGAGCTGATCTTGAGCGCTTGGAAGGTTTCCTATCCCAAGCAGAAGCTCCACAGAATTTTAAGATGGCTGAGGATATAAGGTGGTTGGAAAACGGCGATACGTTGTTGGGTTTTGAACAGCTATCATACATATTTACTGATCCACAAATAATCAATGGAGTCCTTTTACAAGAGTATCATAATTGGTTACCGCTATTTAAACAAAAGTCATATAGTCGATGGTTTGATGCTTACCTGAGCATCACAAAAGAATTTGACTCTGAGGAAAATTGGGACAAAGGATATAGGCTTGGAAGTCCCAGCTCTGCAGCTGGATCTCCTTTAGCATGCTTATCCCCGGATGATCATCCTTTCAAAGGTTCTAGTGACCAAGACTTGATTGACTTAAAGAAGGTTCTGCCTTTTCGAAATCCTATTGAAATTTATAAGAGAAATGGAGAGCTTCTGGAGGTAACCTTCTACTGTATTGCCTACATGGTTTTAGTTGCTGATAGCGAATGACATTTGTTTTTCTTCAACCATTTGAATTTTTATGCAGGCTTTATGCATCAATTCGACTGATCAATGCCAGGCTGCGATTGCAAGCAATAGAAAGGTCATAATCTGCATGTTGTTATGGTTTTCTGTTCCTTTAGTTTTCTGTAATATTACTGTTTTTTTTGCCTCATTATGATATTTTAGGTGTCTGATACTTAGTTTTTGGTATATATGTGTACTGACATTTGCTTCAAAGCTTTTATCATGCTCTTATAACAAAATGGTTAATTATTTTTAGCATATTTGATGCAACATGGAGTAAACTAGCCTATATTGGTGTGTAGTTTAGAAAGGGGTTCGCTTCAATCATTCGTTCCTTTATGTTCTCCTGATAGCTTCAATCAGCTTGAACTCTTTGATGTACAAACCTTCTGTTATTACTACATATTCACACAAACTTGAAGTCTTTTAAGTTTTCTTGGAGGAGTTTAAATTTGGCACCGATTCGATATTTATCCCTTCTGTATTAAATGACATTTAAACTGGTATGAAACCTTTTCAACTTCTACCAACATTTTGTTACTCTGCTGCTGAGCTGTTTATGTTGAGGCTTTTTTTAAAACCTCTATCAGCATTTTGTTACTCTGCTTCTGAGCTGTTTATGTTGAAGCTTTTTTGATTTATTTAACAGAAGGTCCAGTCAATCATATAATGCTATGAAACAAGGGATGTTGGAGTTGAGAATGCTTTATTTTTCATCATTGTTAATTATGTGTATGTTACTCATTTTCCATTCAGGGAATAGTATTTTTCCAATGGGATGATGGAGTTCTCCATGGAGGTGAATCTGAATACATTTGGGGAGAAGCCGAGTGGCCTCACAATGGGTGGGCAGGGTCTGAATCTGTACCAGTTCCAACATGTGTTTCACCTGGTGTGGGACTAGGAAGTAAGATGGGATCCCAACTTGGGTTAGGTGGAGCTACAATTGGTACTGGTGCTTTGGCAGGACCAAGCAAGGACTTAAATGGCGGCAGAGTCTTTGGTATTCCTGGTTATACTGGGGTAGGAGCATCTGATCTTGGCTGGGGAGTCCAAGAAGGTTTTGAGGAGTTTCTTGATCCTCCAGCAACAGTTGATAATGTCAGGACAAGGGCATTTGCATCTCATCCATCCAGGCCTTTCTTCTTGGTTGGTTCTAGCAATACTCACATATATCTTTGGGAGGTAAATTTCACTTTAAACCCGGATCACCATCACTATTAGCTTCTGTATTTTTCGCCTGCAATTTGTAGGAGCGACTATATTCAGGTTGCTTTTTGTTAGCTACCAGGTGTATTTTTTAACATTATTATCTAGGTAGGAGATTGTATGTGGTCGACCTCAATCAAGCTAAGCAATGCTTTTTGAGTGCTTAACTTATCATAGTAATGTGTAGGATATGATAGCTGTTCTCTCTTAACTGTTCAAATCTTTTTGACTGTGTTGGTCATTTGACGAACTTAATTCCCACCTTTCTAGAGCTTTTTTCTATCCTTTTCCTCTTTCAAAGTTCTGATTAATATCTTCTGCTGACACGAAATCATGCTTTCTCTTGCTGATATTTGTTGCAATATGATCTAAGATTCTTAGTATGTATACAGGGTTTAAGATTCTTTATGACTCCACTTGCATACTTCAATTCCAGCAAAATGTATTTTTGGCTAGTCAAAATCTGGTGGATGTACTGTTTTTCCTATCCTTTTTGTAGTTAACGAGAGGAAAAATTAAATAAAAAGTATGCTTATTATATGTCTATCAATGAAATTTAGTGCCGAATGTTTACTGACAGTTCGGCAAGGAGAAATGTACTGCTACGTATGGGGTACTTCCTGCTGCAAATGTCCCTCCCCCATATGCTCTTGCATCAGTGTCTGCTGTGAGATTTGACCACTGCGGACATAGATTTGTAACTGCTGCGCTAGATGGAACTGTGAGTACATGGCAGCTTGAAGTTGGAGGAAGGAGTAATGTTCATCCTACGGAATCTTCCGCGTGCTTTAGCAATCATACCTCGTAAGAAATCATTTACTCTACCGATGTCTAGCAAACTAGAAATGCCTTTGCAATCACTAGTAATTAGAGCCTTGGGCGTTTATCCTTTGTTTCACTGAATGTCCTTTATGTGAATGCGTTGCTTTTTAGCGATGTCACCTACGTAACGGCAAGTGGATCAATTGTTGCTGCCGCTGGGCACAGCTCCAATGGTGTGAATGTTGTTGTATGGGATACGCTTGCGCCTCCGGCCACATCTCAAGCTTCGATCATGTGCCATGAAGGTATGCTGCCTATAAAATTATAAATACACACTACAAAGTTCCTCTATTCCGTTGCGAAACATAGAATCAGCTCTTTTTTTTCCCTCATTGCAGGTGGTGCCCGCTCCCTTGCTGTTTTTGACAACGACATCGGAAGCGGTTCTATTTCTCCTCTTATTTTAACTGGAGGAAAAGGTGGTGATGTTGGACTTCACGATTTCCGCTACATAGCTACTGGAAAGACCAAGAAACAGAAGCACTTGGACACCGGTGAACATAGCACGAATCTCTCATCTTCTGTTGATATGAGGAGCAAAACAGGGGACCAAAATCGAAATGGGATGCTTTGGTACATACCAAAGGCTCACTCAGGTACTGACCTATGTGCATAATATTTCTAAATAGAGATTGAATTTCACAAGGAGGCTTGTGCTAACACACTATGTTGTTCTGAATGAAGCAAGCGTTACTAAGATAACCGCGATTCCGGACACCAGCTTTTTCCTGACGGGGAGCAAGGATGGGGATGTGAAACTATGGGATGCAAAGCGGGCCACATTAGTCTATCACTGGCCTAAGCTGCACGAAAGACATACCTTTCTGCAACCGAACTCCCGTGGTTTTGGTGGCGTTGTTAGGGTAATCCCACAACTTCGTATTTTGTATATTTTGGTTAAACCAACCCCGACTCTGTGGGAACTGTATGCCATTCCAAATTCTTGGTTTATGACTGAATATTATCATCCCATGTTATGCAGGCTGCAGTTACAGACATTCAAGTTGTTTCTCATGGTTTCCTTACATGCGGAGGAGATGGTGTGGTAAAATTTGTGAGTTTTCAAGAGTTCCCCATTAGAAGAACATTATAATACAACCAGGTCTTACTTGCATTGTCAAAAATCCGCTTTGAGGTTTGGCCTGGGGATTCCTGGATATGTGCATTGGGTGATAAGGGTTTCTATTTTTTCCGTGTACCGCTATTTTTTAATAGTCTAGTTCTCGAATGCTAGTCACTTAGGTTATCCACAACCATGGGGGAAGTTTCCTCCCTTTTTACCTACACCTATCAAATCAGCTCACTTTTCTCTCACCCATATTTTTTCTCTCCAATCTATCCTCCATATTCCACAACCATAGAAGGAAATTTCCACCACTACAATTTCATATATTTTATTTATATTTTAATATATTATAATACATTTTAATTTATTATAATATATTTTAATTTTTTTTTTTTAAATTTATGTGGTGTCTCCACCGATACCCTTCCATACCTTTTTGGCAACTGGCTACCTGCAGGGGAGGGAAATTTCCCTCCCCATTGCAGGTAGCCGGAACGTCATTGGGACAATCATGTTCCTGTTATGTTTCCACCATTACACACGTCGTTGTTTGTTATGCCCCCAACATTATTTTTTTGGTAAGTAGCTTCCAACATTATTAAAAGATGATTTTTATAACAAAGCATTATTTTTATTTATTTTTTTTATTTTTTTATTTTTTTTTATTGTTAAAAGATCATGACATAACTAAAAGTAGAAGCACTGTTATCCAAAAAAGATTTTGCAACCCACTCATTGCCATTTTATGATGTATAATAAATTAATACCATGGGGAAAGAAGTTACCTGAATCAGGATCAACAATACGAAAAATGGGGTGGAAGGAGAAGGTGGGTGTGTGACCATAGTTAACTCGATCGGCATTCACAAAGTAAAATTCTAGCTCCGCTTGATGTGTTTTCACCGCAACAACAATCGTCGGATTAGTGGCAAAGCCAGAATTTTTTTAAAGGGGGCAAGGGGCACAATTCCGATAAACATTTCTATCTTTCTTTGCTTGTTTTGCCACAAGAGCGCTAATGCTTCCCGTCAGAGTCTGATTCATTAGTTTATCTGCTATGAAAATTTCGAGACATACTTGCTTAATATTCATCCATCTTAAACTTCTTTTTCCAATTGTGGAACTTAGTATACACAAATGTATTTGCTCCACTTTGGTATTTGAATTCCCAAAAACATAATTGTAAAGACAAAATACCTTATCTTTTGATATATTCTATCTAAATTTCATATTCACTAAATCAACCTAAATGTTTGAAAAGGAATGAGTTGTTAGTTTTGATGATCAAAAGCGATTTGATGGAAATCAAATAAAGAAATCAATCGCAAATATTAGATAAAAAGAGAGTCTCCTGTTTCTTATTAGCTAATTGACGTTATTGAATTAGAATGAAATGGTTTGTTTATTTATATTTTATATTATTTGATAAAATAATATATTTTTATTTTTAAAATACAATATATATTTTTTTGTTTTCTTTAGGAGGGCATGTGTCCCCCTCTGTTCTCCATGGCTTCGCCATTGCGTCGGATCCACATCATTCTTCTCTCCTCCTTCTGCACTTCTTCCTCCTCCTCTTTGCCAACTCCTCTTCTTCATCCTCCTCTTTGCCAACTCATCTTCTTCACCTCATTCTCATCTAGAGAGAGGCATCCGGGCGGGTGGGCTAAAACCCGTCCGTCCGTTTTCAAAAACGGTCCGTGTGTGTCTAGACCAGACCGAATCATTTTTGAAAACGGGCGGGCTGAAGATCGCCTGTTTTTTTTCCAGCTCGGAAAGGACCAGATCGTTTTTAAACGGGCAACAACTGGCTTAACACGTATCAGCACGTTTTTTTATTAAAAAAATTAATCTAACTGTACCCGTTTTACCCATCCATTTTACCCGTACCTGCCCATTTATTTATATAAAAAATTAATTAAAAATATTTAATTATAAATGCTGGTTATATGGGTCCCGCCTGTATCCACACGTTTTCAGTTTTAAAGCTCGGACCGCCCGTTTTCGAAACTCAAATCGCCTGTATCTGCCCATTTTCGAAAATTGGCTAAACGGGTTCGATTCGGGCGAAAACCCATATAGCCCAGACTGCTTGACTCTCTCTATTCTCACCATCCTTTCTTCCTTCTTGTCATCAGCCTCAGCCTCTTTATAAGCATCATGATCAGCCTCGTTGTTTGTCGCACCATAAGTCCATAATGTCATGAGATTGTCCATATCAGTCTCTTTGTCAATTTTTTTATGTCTGGACAAGCAATCCTATGTACAAATAATTATTTTGATTCGAAATTATGTGTATTATTTTTGACAATCTTTTTTATACATACGAGCCAAAACTGATGGAACATTAAGGAAATATAAGAACAAAGCGGAGAGAGAAAGTAGGATCCTCTAAAATGTAGGAAGCACGTTTCATTTTGAAAAAGCGTTTCTCCTTTATTTCTGCTTTCGTCTCTCACCTTCACAGTTCTACAGTTCATCTTCTCCCATTTTTCTCAACCCACGCAACCACGTCTCTGCATTCTTCTCCAACGGATGCCTCTGCCCTTCGTTCCCCTCATTCTCCAATATATAGAGCACTAATTCCTGCGGTCCGTCTCCATTACGTTTTGGGTTGCCACCATCCGGCTCTTCGTATGTTTTGAGTTGCTGTTGTTCGACTAATCTTCCTGCCGTCTCTGTTATGTACGTTTTGGGATGCCGCCGTCTGACTCTTCTTCCTATCGTCCGTTTGTATTTATTTTGGAATTTTTCAACCTGGATAAATTTTAAACCTCTTACCATCATTATCATATTTCTATGTTTTGTCTCTTCTTCGAAGGTATATCGGGGACAAACAAGCTACGTGCATATGCCCATTGTTCAAAGAACTCGGTGAGTAAACTTCTACTTGAAACTGCTTTGTTTTGTTCCACAATGAATAAAGCTTCCCACAATGGATAAGCTTCATATTTTTTTAAACCTCCTTCCATCGTTATCATATTTCTCTGTTTTGTCTCTTCTTTGTCGGTATTGTTTCGTTTACTAATTGTTTGTATGCTGTATTTTTATTAAACCTCTTACCATCATTTATCATATTTCTATTCTCCGTTTAGATAAAAGGACAACGATAAGCTTACAGAGTATTAACATATGTGAGTATATCATGATATGGTTCTCGCAATTGTAGTTTATTTTTCTGTGTTATTTGATTGGTCTCCAACAGATTTCAATTCAACAAGTTTTTATCCCGAGGACAAGGAAAAGGATGTCTAATTTATTCGGTCATTGTGTCAATTTTGTTGACATTTATTGGTCTAAGGTATTTTTTGGGTAGATATTTAATATGATGCATATGCACAAATTGGTTTTCAAGGATATTCTTCTTTATATATCTTTTATCTTTACGGTGAATTATTTATTCTGATCATCTATGCAGATCCTCATAGCCGATTACATACATTACTGGGCATTATTTTATTTTCAAAAAGGTGCAGATTGTCGGCAACAGTTGACTTACAAGTACGTTGACTTAATAATCTACCTATTTACAAGTACATTCTTTTGTCAATATTTGATCGGTATTGATCATGTATCTTTTATCTTTACAAACTCGAGTAGTGGTTCGCAGTATAGATTTCTGTTGGGAATATGCTGATAGATTGGACCACAACAATCTGCGATGCAAATTTTGTGGTAGAGTCATGACATCTCATATAACACGATTCAAACATCATTTGACAAGGAGTAATGGTCAAGGAGTTATTCCATGTCCCACAATTCCAGATGATGTTCTTAATAGGGTCAAGGAAAGTATGTCCATAAGAGGTGTAAGATTATTTACAGGACACTCAATCCTATATTTCATTCTAAATCGTATAATAGATTTCATTTGTCACAAATAGGAAGACAATGCTTCCACGAAAAAGCGAAAAGCTATTGTCATGGGTAAACAGAAAGTTTATTATGTGGTATGTTTACGTATAGATATTTTTCGTATATAGATGATTGATAATTACGATCTATATGTTAATTATACATTTGATTTGCTTTCTTTACTTAATTTTTTACTCTTCATACAGGCATATGCGAATCAGGACACGTCCAATGCAACTTTGCCAAAAAAACAACAGTACAGCAACAGGCATATGCTAATCATGACATCGTGGATAATAATAGTACTTATAGTACTTATTATTACCAAACATCAAATCTGTAAGTGTTCTTTATCTTCCATCAAACAACACATTCGCTAATTCACACATTGGGCAAAATCATACTCATGCCTATGTTCATGCATATCATTGTCTGATGTATTGTTTGCACTTTAAATATTTGCAGCCACAATCAAGAAGACGAACAATTACCACTTTAAGTATCAGCAGCCCAGCACACGGGCCCATCATTTCTATGAGTGCCGAATATCCATGAAAAGCACTTTACCTAATTAACGCATTTAGTGATTTGTATCATTTTGTAACCTCAAACATCTGTGCAATAAAATATTTGCAGTGAAACTCATGAAAATAAAGAATATTCAGAAAGCGCGTATAATGATGTCGAGCGTGTGTCCTCATCAGCGGTGGGTCTTCTACATTCAGACAGGCACTATTTGAAAAAAATGGACATCGAATGTAACTCTTGCGAAGCCCTTCACTGGATGGACGAAAAGTTAACGCGTTCCTCCAAAACAAAGCCACTATTTGGTTCGTGTTGTCTTCAAGGAAAAGTGAGACTACCTCTTTTGGATAAACCGCCACCAGCACTTTTAGAGTTGTACAATGGAGAAAGTCGTCAATCGAGGTCATTTCGACAGTTCATTCGGTGCTACAATGCAGCCAATGCTTTTACGAGTTTCGGAGTGCCTTTGGATGACCGAGTAATACCTGGAAGTGGCCCCACGTCATTCAGTATTCATGGGGAACTGTGTCACAAAAATGGACCATTGCAATCAAAACCGGGCCAAGAACCATGCTATGCGCAACTATACTTCTATGATCCAGTGTCTGTTCTAGGGGTACGATCATCGAGGAATCAAAAATTGGACAGTGAGGTCTTTCAAATAATTCCGGTAACCCTTCTGGAATTCAATCCATTTGTAGATAAATTTTGTCAGGCGCATCAAATATTGGCGGATCTCCTTACAGCACAACATCACTTACCGGCGTGTTTGCATTATGTGCAGTCCACTGATCGTCGGCGATATAATTTACCAACGTCGGATAATGTAGCTACAATTATACCGGGTGATGGAATTACTAACCCATCCAAGAGGGATATCGTCCTCTATCTAACAGGTTGTGGAAATGCTTTTAAGAGGATAAGTGAATGTCACCCTGCGTATCTGCCGCTGCATTACGTGTTGTTGTTCCAACATGGAGAGCTTGGCTGGGAACCGTTAATGACCCAATGGGATGTCTGTCGGGGACAGCTTCTGATAGAAAGCTTACTCAGATGGAGTATTATAGCTATCGACTTTTCGCACGTCAGTCAGAGTATTCAACAGTACTCAGGGGTGGAAATTATTTCAACAATTTATTGTAGATGCATGGATTGCAACGGAACAGAATCGTCTGAAATACATTCGGGACCATCAAAGCAAGATGCGCACAGAATCCTACAAACCCTTGAAAGATGGTCTGCGCTCCAATAATTCTGATTCGAATCTTGATCAATTAGGTAAGAGATTTATTCTACCGTCAACGTTCATTAGGAGTTCACGATATTAATTTGAGATATATCAAGATTTAATGGCGATCACGAGATACCACCATCACCCAGATATTTTTTTGACAATGACTTCAAATCCAAGATGGCCAGAGATTGTTGAAAATTTATTGCCCACCAGAGTCCATTTGATCGCCCTGAATTGGTAGCTAGGGTATTCGAGTTGAAGAGAAGGTATTTGATTAAGTTGATTCGAGAAACAAATATTTTGGGAGTTTTAGTTGCTCATGTTTACACGATCGAGTTTCAGAAAAGAGGCTTGCCCCATATGCATATCCTCTTATTCCTCCGACCT
>JAOYMZ010003167.1:0-24123 GCA_025802335.1 Pinguicula primuliflora | reverse complement strand
AGTCTTCTCTAGAACTTCTAGAGGCTAACCAACACTGGAGATCTACCCAAAAATATTTTCCCAATATTTTTGTCACTTCCCCAATTTAGGAAACACCCTAAAAACAACTCTCTTTTCTGATACAAGAAAACTCTCGTTGGTTTTCTTTTCTCTGTTGGTTGTGTGTTGTGAAACTGAGAAACTGCCTCTATTTATAGGCATTAGGAAGTGAGTAAACAGTCGAAAATTCTTCCTCTTGCAGCCTTAGTTGAAAAACTCTTTCACGCGTGCAACAGCCATGATCGAAATTTGAAGCACCATCCTTTGTTTTTCAAACACCATTAAATGGTGTATGGTCCCCTCCATGTGGTGAGGGACCAACACCTTGAACCACAAAGCATGAGAAGTCAGAAGCTCATTGCGCAAACACTACCCAAAACAGCTAATGTTATTGCAGCTTCAAGCCAGTTACCAGCAGTAACTAAACAACTCAAAAACCATGTCGCAATCCACCATGCAGTTTGAAGATTATTATAGTATCTTGCAAAACAAAAGAGTATCTCCCTATCTATAGTCTTCATAGACATATAGAACTCTTGTAAGAAACACAAATGCATCAAAGAGAAACAAAAGCAAAATACTGCTGATAATATATGCTTCATTGCTTCAAGTACCCAACGAATACTGAAAAGACAATGACAACTTCTATTGTCTACGTATAGAACTTATGAACAAAAAAAACTAGAAACAACAGGAAATCGATAACTGAAGTAGAACATGAAAATATGAAACATGAAAACAGAACACGAAACATGAAAACCAAACATTGAACATGAAAATAGAAATTGAAAACCGAAAAACGGCAAAGCATCCTTCACCTTCATGAATGTTGCTAGACATATAATTTACTTCTCCGCAGTAATTCAAACACCTTTAAACCATGATTATCCAAACTTCGGACCGGATACAGAAAACAAACGAAAACAGAACACGAAAAATGAAAATAGAACATGGAACATGAAAATAGAAATTGAAAACGAGAAAACGACAAAGCATTCTTCACCTTCATGAATGCTGCCAAACATATAATTTGCTTCTCGTAGTAATTCAAACACCTTTAAACCATGAATATCCGAACTTCGGACCGGATACAGAAAACGAACGAAAACAAATTGAAAATCAATATCAAATTTTTGTGTTAATAACACATCACAAAAAGTGGAATATGAACATTGTGTACCTGTATCTTGACTCTTCGAGCACATTAGAGGCCATCAACATCTTTCTGGAGAACTTTGATAAATAGTTCCTCTGAACATGAATGCATTGTGACAATCCCCACAGATTTTCATGGGAGTTTGGCTACTCTGACGGGTTTGTTGGATATGTGAAGATAGAATGTTGGGAGAAGTTGGGTTCGTGAAATCGTGAGGGATTTAGGGGGTTTGCGGTTCGTAGTTGACATGAAATCCCTAGATGAGCGTCGGATTCTCTGTGTGAATTTCAATCTAATTTAAACTTTTATAAAGTGGATGTAGGTTCGGTTGAGCAAGTGCAAGTTAACATAAGGAGGTACAAATATTAACATGCATTTTGTATGTCAACACACGTTAGCGAAACATCCATTAAAATGCTAACTTGCTCCGACATTTTGAAGTTTGACCAATGACTTTCGAGCTATATTAATTTATAGATATCAGAACATTTAAAATAGTCCCAAATTGCACCCAAATGACGTGCCGGTCCAGCAATAGCTGGACAAAATGCAGGGGCCATGTAGCAGCCTTGTTACCCGATTTGAATCTATTTCAAACTGCACAGTATGGTGTTGTTTGAATGAAGAGTGGATTCATTAATCTTGCATGTGAAGTTAATCGCATGAATCTTGATTTTTGTTTTCAATTGCCGTATCAAAACATGAACAAAATAACAGTTGGGTTAGAGGTGGTGAATATTATATGCGAGTATGCACCTCAGGGGGAGGGGGGTCTAGGAGAGAGTGAGAAGCAAGCCTTTTGAAATAAGTTAGATACTGTAGTGAGTAGTATCCCTATGGAACAAAAGATTTTCGTCGATTGTGATTTTAATGCTCATGTGGGGGTAGGGGTGGATGGATATCAAGGTGCGCATGGTGGTTTTGGGTTTGGTCTGAGAAATGATAGCGGTTGGGAGTTGTTGGACTTTACAGAGCGCATGAATTGATGGTGACCAATATATATTTTAATAAGAAAGATGATCATTTAATCACCTATCATAGTGGAGGGGAAAGTACACAACTTGACTTTTTCCTTTTGCGCCAAAGGGATAGGAGTTGTTGCACAAATTGTAAAGTTTTGCCGGAAGAATCATTGACGTCACAACATTGTTTTATGGTGATTGATGTTACTGTATGCGGAAAAGTGGGGGAGAGGAGGTAGAGAAAGGATACTGTGGAAGAATCTTAAGGGCGAAGCGGCTACCACCTTCAGAGATAAGGTAGCTCTTACTTGTTTGGACATGATAATTGAGGATGCGGTTCGTTTATGGGTTCCCATGGCTACGATCATTAGAGACAAAGCTAAAGAAGTCGTAGGGATAACATCCGACAGAGCGAGACTTGGCAGTGAAGCGTGGTAGTGGAGTGAGGAGGTGCAAACTAAAGTTAAAACCAAATAAGATAGATTTAGGCAACTTATGGTAGCAAATGAGGATGGGGAGAGGATGCAACGAAAAGAGGCATAACGTCAGGCAATGATTGAAGTAAAAAGGGCAGTGGCAGAAGCTAAAAGCAAAGCATATGAGGATATGTATACGAGATTGGATACTAAGGAGGGAGCGCAAAATATATACAGGTTTGCAAAGACACGAGATAGGAAGAGTAGAGATATTAATATTGTTAAATTTATCAAGAATGAGGAAGGAAAAATCCAGTTCTCGGAGGAGGATATAAGGGAGAGATGAGAACAATACTTTTGTAAATGTTTAACGAGACACGTGTGTATAGTAGCTGTCTAGGGGATGGAGAGGTGCGCCGACCCATAAATCAGTGTGTGGTTAGACAGATATCGACAAAGAAGGTGAAGGGAGCCCTTAATAAGATGGGAGGTATGAAAGCAGTAGGGACAGACAACATACCAATTGAAGTGTGGAAGTGTTTAAGAGACATAGGACTTAAGTGACTAACGACTCTTTTTAACATTATCCTGACGACAGGAAATATGCCAGAGGAGTGGCGAAGTAGCGTAGTAGTTCCACTTTATAAGAATAAAGGTGATGTGCAATAATGTGGCAATTATCGGGGTATTAAACTCCTAAGTCACACTATAAAATTGTGGGAGAGAGTTAATGAACTTAGACTACGGGGTGAAGTGTGAGTAAAGGAGAACCAATTTGGTTTCATGCCATGGTGGTCGACGATGGAAGCAATCCATCTCCTCAGACGGCTAATGGAGAAATACTGAACACATAAACGGAATCTCCATATGGTCTTCATAGACCTGGAGAAGGCATATGACACTATACCACGAGAGGTTATTTGGGAATGTTTAGAAACCAAGAAAGTCTCATGGATGTATGTGAGGGCTATACAAGACCTGTATGAGAGTGCGAAGACTAATGTGCGCCAAAAATTTGATGGAACGAATATACATCACGCAAATGTGCAAGTATACGCAGTCGTACAAGTAATAAATCCTTGGAAAGCGAGGGCAATCTCCACAGGGAGTAGTCCTAAACACGCAAAGCCTACAATTAAATGTCAGAGTAACCGAACAACAAGGTTTATAACTAAACTAATAACAGAATATAATTTAACTAATCTATCACTAAGCCACGGTTCCTGTGCTCAGTCCTTGGGTACTCATCCGTGTACAATATTTTCGTAGCACCATCCATTTTCAAAATTGGTCACACCATTGGAAAGCTTATACATTGAATTGCATATGTTCAAGTTTTGGTAGTATTCCGACGACGTTATCACCGTTTAACGTAGGGTTATAAATCCCCTTGGGTTAACTAGTTCTAAATAGGGTTTTAGAAATTTCCGGCGACTTCGTCGCCGGAAACCGAACCAAAGTATGTGGATTTTCATCTACAATGTATAAGCTTTCCAATGGTGCGACCAATTTCGAAAACGGATGGTGCTACAAAAAAATTGTACACGGATGAGCACGCAAGGACTGAGCACAGGAACCGCTCCCTAGTCTTATGTATCTTTAATCGTAATATGGCGTCTCCAACTCGTCCTATCATAAGTCATGTCCTCAGAGACGTTCAATCCTACTAAATCTAATTGAATCTGCTCATCTCATGTCCTCTTAGGTCTCTCCCGCCCTCGTCGCTCCTCGACTTGTAATCCTTCGACTCTCCTAACTGGATCTTCCAAACTCCTTCTGCGTACATGTCCAAACCATCGCAATCTTCCTTCCCTCAGTTTGACACTTACAGATGTGATACCTAGTGTATCTCTAAATACCCCATTTGAAATCTTGTCTAATCTAGTGCGACCACACATCCAGCTTAGCATCCGCATCTCCACCACTAAAAATTTCCGCACATGAGAAAGACTCATAGCCCAACACTCTGACCCGTAGAGTATCGTCGGCTGTATAACCGTTCTATAAAACATTTCCTTTAACTTGAGTGGGACTTTTTTATCGTACAACACTCCAGTAGCCGACCGTCATTTCATCCATCCGACCTTGAGACGATGAACGTCACCTTCCACACATCCATCCTTTTGTATGATGGATCATAGATATTTGAAACTATCTTTCTGTTGGAGGGTCTGGTTCGCAATCATAACTTCCATACTACTTTTCTCCGTTTCATTGGCGAAATTGCATGCCATATACTCCGTCTTCGAGCGACTCAATCGGAGGCCCTTAGCCTCCAATGTCTCTCCAACGCTCTAACTTAGCATTGACCGCCTCCTTCATCTCATCCACTAAGACAATATCGTCCGCAAACAACATACACCATGGTACTTCATCCTGTAGATCATGAGACAGTACATCCATAATTACTGCGAACAAAAACGGACTCAGTGCTGACCCTTGATGCGATCCTATATCCACTAAAAAATATTTTGTTTCTCCCACTGGGGTTCGCACACTAGTATTTGCACCCTCATACAAATCTTGCATAGCTCTCACATACATCCATGGGACAATCTTAATTTCTAAACATTCCCAAATAATCTCTCGTGGTATAGTGTCATATACCTTCTCTAGGTCAAGACCATATGGAAATTCCATATCTAAAAAAATAATATTATAAAAATATAAGGGGTAAAATAGTTTTTTCATTTAAAATTTTCACTTCCACTCTCACATCCCGCGAGTGCATTTCACGCGAAGGTATATTAAACATTTATGAAATCACAAGAGGGTAAATTATAAGTTTAAAATCACAGTGAGGTCAACTAAATTTAACCCAAACCACAATAGGGTAAATTAGAATGTACTAAATAGAAGCCATCAAAACAAACCCAAAAATGCACCATAGCCCAAGAGGAAAAAAGGTACACTGGAAAAGAGTTTTTCTTGAAGGCTTTTTGACTGCAGAAATTGAGGCATTGTTATTTTTTTTCCATCATCTCTTTTCAACTTCAAGGGCGAGAAGGGAAATTAATGGAGGATAAACAGACTTTCAATCTGTTCAGATACATGCTGCGAGCTAAACCCATTTCTTGAATTTTAACCTTTTTCTTCTTGTTAACATCAGTCACAAAATTTGAGTTTCAAAATCCAGAGATAAAGAAAAAAACAGAGAGCTGAGGTAGAAAGTCTACTAGCTTAATACAAGGTCAACACAACAAAAAAATAGAAGTAAATGTATAAGAGGAGAAGAAGAATACACACAACTCTCACTCGAACAAGAAGCTGTGCTCTGAGGTTTCTTTTTTACAGAGTTGGACGGGTGCTTTGGAGAGAAATATTCCTAATTTAGTGTTTTAGGTCAATTAATTTCTTACTTGCTCCGGGAGTGAATAAGAAAAAAAGTTACTTGCTCCAAGAATAAATAACCTATCTTACTCGCTCCCGAAAAATTGACTCTCACAGAGCAATAGTACAAATTTGCCTAGAAAAGGGTGTCTACCACAGCGTCAGTCATTCCTATCCCACCCCCAACATGCCCATCAAATGGCTGTTTTATCTTTAAATTTTTCTCATAGCTGTGAACACTCATTATTTCAAGTCACCCTAGCTCCGACATGTGGTACAGGCCCAAATCCAGGTAGCTTAACAATCTTAAGCCTAGAGCTATACTTGCCAAAACCTTCTTAATAAACTTCCCTACAACAACAGTATGATTGAGAAGAATGCTAAGTGAACACACGACTTCAAAGCTTGTTGAATTATAAAGAGCAGCAGCATTTTCACATTTAACGACAAAATTTAGAAGTACCTATAGCTAGTGTCCACTCTGAGTTTCTGAGGCTCCAATACACAGCCATTCAAAAGCGTCCTGCCCAATTCAGGTGGCCCACTTGAGTCTGCTGATATGCACCTACCATTTGTGCTCCAGGCGCAGGCCCAGCCACACCAACTCCTACATTAGCGCCAATGGTTGGACCAAGATGAGGACTTGCAATCGCAGCTTGTTGTGCTGTAGGATGGTACATGGTCGGGAACTGCATATGAGAAGACTGTGCAGCTGCGTTGAAAGAAGCATGGCCACTATGTGATGTCAAATACGCAGGATGAGGCGTCTGCCCTGGCATGTTATAGTATGAGGTCGATTGCATGCCAGGAAGATCTCTTGGGTTCATCCACATTTCAGATGTCTCTGCCTGTCATAAATCAAGTGATATAAGATCGTTTTTTTATCATCTTCAGGAATATGCAACAGGCCTTAGTTTTAAATAATGTATGCACTCATAAGCTCGATTAATAGCACAACTCCCAATTTCAAATAATATGGTCTCGGATACGTGAGGGAGAATCAGACTCTTGATCTGTGGCGGAAATGAACAGCCCACGATCTTAAACATGTTGCTCGCCAGTACACACAACCAGCAGCACATTTAGTTTAGAAAAGAATATTCAATGATGACAATGTTAAGCATACAAGGCATGTGATTATCATAGCCAAGAACCTAAAGATTCAACTCGCAAGAGAAGTTGAAAAGAAATGCATTTACCTGAGGGTTGGGTACATATAAGCTATCTTTATACTTGATCCGAGATGAATCATCATGCCCGGCAGCACTTCCAACAATCCCCGGTGTATTGATAGCATAACCAGTTGGATTGGTGAAATTTGCAAATCCATTCTGGCCACCAGCAGGCATAGGCTTGAATTGCTGGACACCATACTTCACTGTGCCATTTGGAGTTAGGTGGGAGTTGCTCCCAGGCAAAAGCACGAAACTGCTGCCATTTGATGGATGATAGGCAGGGTTGTTGGAGTAACCAGGGACAGGCATCGGATACACAGGGGAAAGATACTGACGATATTGCATAAGATTAGGAAAATGAGAGACATGAAGTTGGGGATACATCTGAGCTAGCTGTTGCTGCTGCTGTTGTACCATTGCAATTGTGGAAGCAGGAATAGCATTAGGTCCATGGGTATTTAGAACCTGCGACCAGAAGCAACCAAATAAACATTTACAAAGTTCAAGTAAAGTAGAGAATGAAAAAGAGAAAAACAGAGACTTTGTGTGAAAACAGAAGATGCATTCTTTCTGGTTAATCGGCATGGGATATCATACACTTATATAGCGCTTTTGGAGTCTTTTACTCACATACTATGTTTCCTTTACAGTACAAACTTAAATATTCTATAAAAAAACCTTACTCAAGAAGTCAAAAAGTCAGATGCCCAGACTGTGGCATCAAAGCATGTTTCTAACCTCTTGAGATGAGGGTATTCCTGGTACTCTAACTGTGTCATCGGCAATTGGGCGCAAGTACGATATATCATATCCCATCTGTTCATAACCCTGAAATTAAAAGTGATTGATTCGAGAAACAAATAATAGTATCTTAAACAAACCAAATTCAATTGAATAATAACAAAAGTTAGACTCACTGAGAAGTTTGACAACTCATTTTCTTGCTGGTGAAGTTGCTCTGAATTATAAGGTGGGCTATTATTCCGTACCAAACCGGCCCCAGCATAGTTATCCAGATTCTGAGAGGTTGAAGATTCTATCTTTTCGGTCAGTTGATTATTAGAAACAACAAACGACTCCGGTGAATTGGATCCACAACTCCGGGTAGATTCATCAACACCATCTAACTGTTTACTAAATGTAGGCTCAGCTACTGATGACTCCAGTGCCGGGACTGAATCACTACAGATTCAAGTTGCTTAGTCAGTAATACTAAATTATAAAAAAAAACTGACACAATGACAGAGATCCACAGCCAAAAAAACAATATATGATATATATGCATCACATATAAATCTCGCGAATTCGATAATATACAGGTATTGATTTCAATTTCATTCTCAACTTATGAGAACTGTACCTATAGCTTCAGGAATACCCTTATATGGTTGTAAATTTATCAAGATTGATATCAGGATACCAAACCAAACATACAGAGTAAGTCCCGCCCTTAGGCAGGGTACAGGGAAATTGAATGCAGCATTAGGATTCAAACCTTGACTGTCTTTGGGATGCCTCACTCATATTTTAGAATCGACAACAAAATGAAAAGTTCAGCAAGCATACAAAACTGCTGTTCCGTGATAAAGGACAAACTTCAACAATACTTTTAAAAAATATTTAAGATAAAGCAATTCTATAAACAAAACCAACCTTCTACTAGGTTCAGCTGATAGCTTATAAGCACCCTCACTAGTAGCTGAATTTAAGCTCACAAAACCGCCTAATTCCATCTCTAAGCTGCCAAAGGTCAGTCGACACCTGTCTGTCTCTGAGACCCGGATGTGTGGAGCTAAAATCACGTTTTGATTCTCAGAAAGGTTCAATCGTGATAAACTCCCTTGAAGCTCAGAGGCTTCTTTATTCAATGCTTCAGACTTCTCTGCAGGAGGCGATACAGCTTTTGCAGGAGATCCAATAACTCCCGGACCATTTACACTTGGTTTCACAATTGATTTTGGCTTCCATTCCATATTGGACATAGAAGCTGCTGCACGACAACCTCATTAAATCACAAATTGACGACTGGACAAATGCCACATATAAGACAAGAAACAAAAGCTCTATTTGGAAGTACACAACGGCCAACATATAGATAGAAATGGGAAAAAGAATGCGCAATTTCCATCTTCATGCCTTCCCCTTAAAAAAAGGTTAACCTACTATCCTCGTTCAATCTCTAGCAGACATGGCAGTTAGGTATCTTACCTTTCTGATTACCCGTGAGTTGATGAGGCCGGCCACCATACTGACTACTTGATGAAGATCTATTTGCATGAAGACCATGTAGCACGGACTCGGATGCCATATTTTTGCTTGATTGGTCGCTCGAGAATGGCCTTGCTGACTCCCGAGAGTAAACCTCTCGTCCTGATTGTGAATTTGATGAAGAGGCGCTTGGAGGTTGCTTAGCCGAATTATCAGGCAACTGCCTCCTAGGTCCAACAACTCCAACCTCTCGCCTGATGGCCCCAACATTAGAAGCAGGTCTAGAATGTAGGGATGGTACATGAACAGGATCAGAAGAGGATGAGTACACCCCCACAACAGGGCTGCTAGAAGAATTTGTAGGATGTTGTTGGGAACCATTAGCCTTTGTCTGATTTCTAGAAGTGGCATTTACTACTGAGGCGTGCCTCTCCCCAACTTCTTTCCTGTCATTACAACATGAGGTAATATCCTTGGCCTTCTTGGGCTGGTTATCAAGACCTTTCGAAGGCACAGATGAGTTCTGACCAGCTGGAGGCTCTTGATGATGTCCGCGAGCCTCAGATGAATTGCTGTATAAGGTAATTTCAAAATACTCATCATGCCAAAAACATTATTTCTGGTATAATTAACTTGAATGAGCAACAAAGACGCTGTCATCTTTATTTCTTCTGCATGTTAGCATGCATAATAAGTGAGGTAAACTAGTGGAGCATATTACCCCCCAACTCTAGTGCAGGCATAAAGTTGGGATAAAACGGACACAAGCAAGTACATTAAGAATTTCGATTACATTTGCAAAAATCCTCAGAGTCCAACAAATTCTGCATTTTTTTCATGTGGAATCTCTCACAGCTTACTGGAAATGATATGTTAAACCAGTCATTTGATGAATTAAAAGTAAATGAAAACTAAAGATACTGGCTGAATTATAGCATATACCTCTTCATAAACCCATCAGAGTTTGCCTTCTCATTTTTTTTTGAAATTGAGTTTTGAGAAGGCTTTGAATCTGAAGCAGCATTCTGATTAACTCTATTGTCTCGGACAACACGAAACTCTTTGCTGTCTCCAATATCTAGTTGAAACTTCATCTATCAACAACATGATTGTAGGAAAAACATATACAAACAAAAAGGACGACAAGATGAATACAGAATAATGCAATAGATTCATTGAACCATGATGAAATTTCTGTAAGATGAAGTAGTAATTTTTCACCCTACCATGATTATCCATGGTTGACAATATTTGTAGATACACAAAACTAGCTCTAACCAATTCTTCCAACCATTTAACATATCATAGTGCAAAATATGGATAGAGTTTAGGCAAGTGATACTAGAAAATTTGAACTTCAGACAGGCACAATTCTAGTTAGTAACTTATGAACGCCACTTACCATGCGAAGCATTTCTGCCGGATACGCTTCTTCGGACATTACGATCCGGATAAATATTGTACTTCAATGTCACATGTACAATCTCAGGGATTTTTCTAGGCTCTGCTGGAACGGAACTCTTATTTCCTGAATTCTGAGGCAAATAGAGAGGAAAGGTAAGGGTCATGCATACAACAAGATCTTGAAATAGTCCCTCTAAAATTTTCATCTCTAACAAAACTTCGTCAATTCAAAGTCCCATACAACACGACAATGACTGAATAACGGAGGTATTGAATTCAGCGAAAGTAATTCAGTATTGAAAAAATTTACTAACGTTTGCCCCAAAGTAAAGAGAATCAAAATAAAGAAAGCACACAATGCAGTACATGATCGCTCAAAATTTGACAACTAGCATTCAGAAACATGCATAAGGAAGTAAGATTACAATTTCTACCTCCTTTCTTCTGTCTCTTTTTCTCCTCACCTCATGAAATGGATCTGCATAAAAATGATTGCAGAATAAAAACACTCAAGCAAAGCAGATGATGGGAATTTTCATAACGAAGTATAAGTCAATAATACATTAATACTTATCTTTAAAAAAAAGCCAAAAAATTACCCATTTGAGGAAGAATCCCTAGAATAAGGATACTTAAAGTGCATGAATAACATTAACCACGTCAAAATCCAGCATACCCCACACCCAAAAAATAAATTAAATCTTACATGTACTCAAAAAAATAGTTTCACCCCTAATCTTTAGGCAGTCCGCCTTAAATCTGCATGTCTCAACCCCTGATGAAGACTCATAATACTTGTATGGTGGAACATAAAATATGACTTCCACATAACGTTATAACAAAAAGCTATCTGCTTGATGAACCATAAGCTAATTATCCAGTATTTGAAAAGTTAGATGGTGTGATGTCCGATCCTGTAGAGCAACTCCGCTTACGTCAAAATGTAATCTACCACAAGTTCCATAAGTTAATCCAGAAACACTTGCCTACCATTTAGCAATTTATTAAAAAAAACAAATGTAATTGTTCAAAAATGTTCAGCACCAAAAAATGTTCAGCACCAAAAAATGTAACACCCTCACTACTCAGCCCATACCATACTAAAAGCACATACTGATCATGCATGACTATCTCATCCCCGCGCCAACAAGCAAAAAAAATTTGTAGCCCTCCATGAATCCCACCTAATAAAGTCGATAATGCACTAAAAAACACCATATCATCCATGAAACATTAAGAGGGAAAAAACTATTTCTAAAATATATACCTTGATTAAGCAATTTTTGAATAGTCTCATTAGGATCCATGTTTTCCTCCTTTAGCGCTACATATATATCAGCATCAGAATGATTCCCCACAACTTCCTTAATCGAGTGTATAGTGTTCCGCAGACCCGCGGATAAAACTTGCGGCCCGCACTCGATGCTTGAACCCGATACCATCTCCAATCACCCCGAAAATTAATAGCAAAATACGAGGTATGGATGTAAACTATATAAACCCAATGCGCTCGGGGAGTTAGTATTTGTTACTGAAAAGGGTTATGCATTTCGAGAGGAAGAGGTCGGCCGGCAGAGAAGGGGTTGAGAAGTGAGAACGAGGGTTGAGAAAATCAAATTAGGTTTTTTTATTGCCGATATTTGGGAGAAATGTTAATTGCAAGTTTATTTCCTTTAAAGTCGAGAGAAATTTTTTAGTGTTATAAAATAACTGAAAGAACTAAAATAAAAAAATGTAGAATAGGGACAAATATAAATATATATTAAACTTATATATATATATAAATATTCTTGATTCACGTATAATTACATGAGAAATTCAAATACCTTGAAATATACATGATTAAATTTATATGAAGTTTGAAAGTCGTATGGATGTACAATGGATGTTCACTTAAACATAAATATTCATAATACTCCCCCTTAAATTCTATTGTACTAAGAACATGCATCATTAAAACCTTAATAGAAAAAAAAACCTAATGGGAAAAATCCTAGTCAAGTAAAAGAGTACATTATTCTTATTAATCCGCCTTTAAGATATTGCCTCGTTAAAAACCTTACTAAGTAAAATCAAATGAGAAAAACCTTAGTGAAGGAAAAAAGTACAACGCAGATTCTCTCCTCCTGATAGTTTCATCATTTAGCATGCCTCATTATGATCGATCGAATCAAAATTTCAAAATATGTAGTAGACAGTGTTTGACTAAGCATAGCTTCTGAATTATGAAATAAACTCAATAAGCTAAAAAATCTTCATAATGTAGTTGAAAACTTTCTTCATCTTCAAACTACATATTTCAATGATAAATTTATAACTCTTAGCATGATATGCTCATTTTTTTTTTCATATGCTCATTATGAGTTGATAATATATGCTTGAAATTGTGGTTTATTAGACAAAATTCATGCATCGTCATAACCAATAATCCAAACTCATATCCATTTTTTCACATGACTGCATTCAAAAGTGATATCTCATTTCGTTCCAAGAACTTTCAATTGAGAAGAATTATATCTTGCCAATAAATAATCCACACAAGAGTATTAGCAGGAGATATATCGGCTAATTTATACAATGTACCTCAAAATTAAATACTTCTCGATACCGGAATGAATAATTTGGCACATAAAATAATATAACAAAGATATTTGCATTTTTTAAGTGTATTGATGCAAGTATTTTATTTGTCAAATATTTCATTTAAAGACCCGAACATAATTTATCATGGTCTTTCATTTGAAACATTATTTCAAAGAAATTACGACGTTTTTTTAACTCTTCAAAAGTATCAACGTATTCAAACAATAATGATCGCGTATTTAAATTCAGATCTCTTGATAAAATATAGAGGCATATAATATTCGTATATAGCCCTCTTTTAAAGGAATGCGTTCAAACACTTTTTAGCACACACAATCACATTGTTTTAATTCATATGAGGATTTATTTAGCAAATAAAGGGAAAAATTTTCTTTTCTATTTCAGGTATCTCACAATACTTCATAAGTATTCTTTTATAAGTTAGGTTTATATAAACTTTATTGTCAGACTTATAATAAATGTTATTGCATCCACCAATTTCTTCAAATTGATATCGGGCTTTTGGAAGAAAACTTTTGCGACAAGCCATGTTCCATATCTCAAAATTTTATATTACGCATAATCATCCAATTATCTTTTGTCCGCTATACACCATTTGGTCTATGGACTACAGGTCCTAAAAATGACCTTTTATAAGAGAATTCAAATCTGCATGCGTCTTTTCAAATTGGTCAATCATTTTATTTTTGTATATTTGTAGCTCAGGAATCCTTATTTTCTTACATTGGTTTTAGCACTTATTAAATGAAGAATATCGTCGACGATTCTTATTTCGGGTTCCAACTGTTTCCTCGTTGTGGCATAATCAATTGAGATCTCATTTATTTTCAAGCGCCTGAAGTTCTTCTAGAACTTTTCTGAAACTTAATTAATCATGTCAACATATGTACTATTCTAGAGTTTGATTATTCTAATTTTGACCATCTTTAGTATTCGCTCATTTAAAATACGAGAACATATAAAGTTGGAACCAAGAGGTCTATCATGCTTCAAGCATGTCATTACCTCCTTACCAATGGAAGTTTGTCCTTTTTGGCATTACTTATCATATAAGCATTAGCAACTGAAATACTAACTTCTTTTAGGTCAGTAAATGCATCTGACAATTTATTCGCATCTTTTGTAAATGAATTATCATAAGAATTTATATGTACGAGGATCTCAGATTACTCGGTGATAATTCATCTCAAGAAGTATTTGTCTCCAGTTGCTTATTTTCTCTTCCTGATTTTGGGAACATTACCTATAAAATAATCATTGATAAATTTTGTCATAAATTGATCTCCAATCAAAATCTTAAATACTTCCTTATACGTAGAGATTCATACCCAACATATCCTCAACATTCTTTGTGGATACATCTTTACGCAATTATGGTGGAGCAATTAGTAAATCAATTACACATCCAAAAATAAATGGATATTTGGTTCTTGACCTCGAACCATTTGTATAGGGGAGAATTTATGATAATTTATTAGCATAATGCACACTATTGTTGCCGTATATGCATGTCCCTATGTCAACATAGAAGAGTTGGAAATCGTTATATTTTTCCATACACATTAGCAGCTCAAAATAATGGATGCAATATTGAGATAATGAAAATCTCTTGCATATGATATCCGTTTAGATCAATATCATAAAACTCATAAGGGCTTTGAGACTTTTGTAGTGATGCATCCTCTAAGAGTTTGTCTCTTTTGTTAGTAAAATATGGACTCTTCTAGAGTCTTATTTCACCTTACATTATCCAAGGTTATATGTGCACAATCTCATTCACTTCAGGTGAGAAAATTGATTTTATCTTTAAATATCTCATTGTAATTACCAACTTCGGATGACACTACGTTTCTTATTATTCAATATACAATATGCAATAGCATTCCGATGCTACTCATCATCATAATTTGAAAGGTTATCATAGCTCATGCAATATATCTAATCATCATTTATGTATAAAGTCAAAAGAAATAATAATAATAATAAAATAATAATTATAATAACACATATTTGTGGAGATTAACATCTTCAGGAGTGTTAAAAGTATCTCCTAAAGACATAATAAATTTATCCCTTTTGTTTCCACTGGTAACTTGATAAATCAATTTTTATAACTCAAAGAAGAATTAATCTTGCTACTATATTTATATCAAGCAATATCTTAAACATGATATTGCAAGCAAGATTTACTTATGATATGTGATGCTTTTACATATAATACGTATAATGCTTTCATATGAATGATAGATTCTTAAGCATCATAATGCATACATATATCGGATATTGTTACTCTATGTTATGCATATTTTTCTCCACATCAGGTAGAAAAAAGAGTTTTTAAAGTAAGATATATTTGCACATTTGAATAGCTTCTATCTGCTTCTGGTAGATGAAATATTATTTATCAATTTTGTGTAATGATATCCTTGTACAATAAGTGTTCAATCAAACATTGTATATGTCAAATTTGTGACAACTATTGTAAGAATGTTCTTAACTTGTCTTTTCACCTTTAATATTGTTATCTCCCACTTCTAGTGAGATTCTTGGATCCATGCTTGTGATATCATAATAATGACACATTTTTCAAAGATCAGCGACTCTTTCGTAGTAGTATATTTATATAGAGACAGATGATTAGATTTGTAAACCTTTATAATGTCTTCAGGACCCATAAGATCCATGAATCTCAACTTTATTAAGCCTCATCAAATAAATTTTGCAAGTCAGATCATCATACATGGGTTGGTAATTTGAAAAATCTCACATCATATTCAATAATTGATTAATTGAATTTCTTCTACATTTCTCATACATATATCGACATGAATATAATTTCAATAAAGTCTCTATTGAAAATAAAGATAATGTTTTCATCATTTATAATGTATTCAAGACTAATACATCCAGATAAATAATTTATGTCTACTTTTGTAGGAACAATCTCATTCCATACCACCAAACTTGCACATCAAAATTTCATGCGATCTTCATAAGCAAGAATCGTACTATAGCGTACTTTTCGAGCCTACATAATTATTTAACAACAATATAATAAGCTTTTTGTTTATCTTCGGGATAGTGCTTCAAGGAAAATAATCTTCAAGTCTGTTATCATATCATGATCATCAATTATCTTTGAGGCATATACACATAAAGTGAGGAAATGCTCGTCCACTAAAAAACTCACTTGCGATTCCTATATAAAATAATCAACCATGTTAAAACAATAGTCTCTTATTCGGGAGAGGTCTCATAGTTCTAATGAGCATTTGAATCTTTGTATCATTTATCAAAATCTTCACAATAACAATTTGAGTTTGCACTCATATTACCATAATTTCATATCTCATTGCTAAAAACTATGAGACAAAAGCTTACCGACAACTAGTTAGTAACTTTATGCAGTGTCCCGAATTTGCTCTTGGCTCCTAATTTCAAACAACACAATGAAAGTAGACTAATTAGCAGAAGGATACTAAAAATGATAATATGAAAAAGGGCAAATCCTTTAATATTTCTCCAGGTTTCAATCATCACAATCACTGATTGGATCATTGTTTGTTGATGACCTTTGTCTTCTAAAGCTCAAATGGTCAAAGCTTCGTGCTGATAACGTGTTATAAGATAAGTGAATAATGTGGTAATATATGAAGAACACAAGAAATATAGAAAGAACACAAAGAGAATATTTCATTCATTTTTCAAGTCTATCTTACATCAACATGAATCCCTCTATTTATAGGCATAAGTACAAGTATAAGAGAATTAACTATATTAAACCTTTATACATGAATCTTCTTGATCCATGTATAATTATATGGAAACTCAAATAGATTGGAATGATACATGACTAAATTCATATGAAGTTTGAAAGTCATATGGATGTACAATGGATATTCGCTTAAATACAAACAATCATAATTTTTAGTACCTAATTAATGATATACATTATCGAATTATAATCTTGTTTGTTGTTGTTCTGATCTAATGGTTCAGATCAATCTAATCTTTGAGTTTATTTTTTTATTAATAATCACATTTTTAACATGAGATTTATCTTAGACATTGTATCATAACACCAATGGGTAAGATTACAATTCGAGACTACATCTCATTAATCGGTACACAAACATTCGTGAGGAGATGAATTTTCTTTATTTGAAACTGTTGCTAAAAACAATCACAAAAACAAACAATTACATTGCTCCACTCAAAACCTGTGTTCTAAAAAAGGTTAGACGGTCCATAGAGAGTCAGGGCATGCCTAGCGGCTGCTCCGTACATGACAGAGGGTTATTGCACAGCACCTAAGCAGTCTAATCCACCGCCGTCTCGATCAAGGTCATAATACGAGTAGGCGCCCGCAAGCCAATTTGAACATCTTTAGACAAGATTCGTATTTATAATTACACCCTTCGATTTAAAAGTGGTAAAATTCATTTTTTAAATAAAGATTAGTATAATATATTACCCGTAAGTAAAACCACTATATAAAATTAAATATATTTTGCGATGTTATAAACATTATCTGGAAATATATGATAATATATATATATATATAAATGTCTACGACATGCATTATCACATACAAAATTAAGATCTTATGGACAGTTTTGTGGTGGACAATTTTACTTGTGTGGACAGTTTTAATATAAGATAGTCGGATTGAATTTTTGCTCGCCCCACCTCCACCAAATTGGCGACGACGGGGATCGAAATTATTCTTGCCCCACCTCCACAAAAAATTGGCAAGGAAGGGATATGAAGCTGTCAACGATTCAAAATCACAAAAGAGAGATTTCTACAGAATCAACATCACCTTCATCATTTTAATATAGGGCTACAATAATTACTACAGGACATTGCTTCTCAAAGATTGAAAATCAGATTTCAAACATAGTAACGAGAGTTCACTCACTGACTATCAATTTTTTGTCGCTGTTGTCATGGAGTAGCGTCCCATTACATGCTTTTAATTCGCAACATAGTATCTTTGTTAACTGTTTTGTTTGTTTTTGGTTAGTTGTCTCACTTGGTTATTCGGTTTGTGCAGGTAGTTTATGAGCCTGTCACTTGTTGCATCTCATAATACACCTGATAAGAGAACATGTAGAGAGTTGAGAGCTATTAGAAGAGATCAAAGAAGTAATCTGCTACCACCAGACAATGAAGAGGAATCAGAAGCTGAAGCAGAATCTGAATTTGAAGAAGTTATTGAAAACATGAATCAAGAGATAGTTTCACATGATGATGATCTGCCTATTGAGGCATTTGCTATGGCAGCAGCAACTGAAGTTTCCCCTTCCATTAGAAGACCAGTTATTCTGGCTCATAACTTTAAGCTAAGGACAGCCACCATACAATTGATGCAGTCCCATTCCTCATTCTCAGGCTCAGAGGCCAACAATCCGTGCACACATATAGATGCTTTCTTGGAAATATGTGATACGGTGAAGGTGAATGGAGTAGACCAAGAAGCTATCTGTTTGAGATTGTTCCATTTTTCTTTGAGAAACAAGGCTAGGGATTGACTTTACAGCTTACCCCCTGATAGTATTCGGACTTGGGATGATCTGAGGAAGGCTTTCTTGACACACTTCTTTCCACCCTCAAGAACAACAAGGATTATGCAAAAAATTCAGTCTTTTAGGCAAGGGAATCAAGAGAATATCTATGAGGCATGGTAGAGATTTAAAGTCTTGCTCAGAAGTTGTCCTAACCATCATGTGCAGAATTGGCGACAAATCCAAGCTTTCTATTTTGGATTGGAGCTTAACACCAGGAGAGATGTTGAAAGTGCAACTAATGAGACCTTTATGCAAAAGAGTTACAACTAGGCGCATGCTTTGTTGGAAACCTTGGCTCAAAATTGTTATAAGTGGCCGGTTGATAGACTCACAGGGATAGGAGCCCCTCAGATGCAAGGAGACAACAGAATTGATGTGCTGACTGTAGTTGTGAAGGAGATATCATCAAAGTTTGATCAAATGTTGCCAAGTGCAAAGTTTCAGCAACTCCCTCAGGCATATGTTGTTCAGACCCCAGTTTGTGAAGTTTGTAGAGGAGCTCATCATCTTAGCCACTGCCAGGAGGCACCATAGGTTGATATGGAGAAAGTCCATTATGTGCAGAAGCAAAGATGGTATCAGGGATGCTATCAAAACAACTATAAGAAGAATGATGCACCCAAATTCTCTTGGAGTAACCTTCAGGGAGCTCTAAATTCTCATTTGCTTGCAGCCCCTAAAGTACAGTATACCCAAACTTCTAATGTAGCAAGGACCACGAGAATGATTTGATTACTAAGCTGTAATACAAGTCTCACTTCTCATATTCCTCGCTTTGGATGAGGAATTCTCCCCGGTGTTGTGGAGGGGGTATGTTAATGGAAGAATGCTGGTCCATGTGCTCCGTCTCCATGTGTTCAGTTTGTTGGTTATTGGTTGATGCCTGTTTTTTAGTTGTGGGTAGTGATTTCGTGTTCAGGTGGGTGTTATTTGTGTTTCCATCTGGGTTGTGTTATAGGATGGAGTTATTTGGTGAGCTCATTTGATTTTTCTGATTAATGGCTGGTCTGGACGACGCCTAGGGATGACAATGGGGCCGGGCAGGTCTAGGGGTAGGCCCGGATTCGGACCTGGTGGTGGGGTGGCCCGGACCCGCCCCACCCCTTGAAGGCTAAGTCCACGAGTTGGGTCGGGTTAAACCCACCCCATACTTGGAAAAATTAATTTTTTAAGAAATATTACAAAAATATATAAAAAAATATTATTTAGAGTATAAAAATTAGAAATAAAAATAAAAAATTATTATATATTTATGTAAGGGTGAGGTCACCCACCCCTGCCCTGGACTCGCCTACGGGGCGGGGCGGACCCGCCTCGCGATGGGGTGGGTCCGAATTACCAACCCTAACGGCACCGAGTCCCTCGCTCGCTCCTCCTTCTCGGTCTAATGCTGGTCATGCTGTGGTCTTCTGTTATCTGTTGCCTTATTACTTTGTCCCCCTCAGACCTTTATGATTTTCTGTTTATTTTTCTCTGCAAAGAAAGTAGGCGAGTTAAAGACAAATATAGTATCAGATTTTGATTGATTAAAAGACTGTTTCTCTATTCCTTCGTTGGTAACTCCCGCAGTGCACTGAATCTGGAGGTTGATGCCCAGTTCCTTTTATTCAACTGTTGCCCTTGTTTTTCCACCGGATTGGTTTGGACTTTGGGGTCGTCTTCACATTGCTTGAACGCTGAAATTGTGGCATTTCCCCCTTTTCAACCAATAACCACGCCCCCAATTTTGTGAGGGCAGGTTGTTGGTTGACATGGCATGCTTTCCTTTCCTGTGCCTTTAGCCCTTCATTTGTTTCGACGTGTTCTGTACCTTTTGCTGGGTCTATAGGCATGTCTTTTGCCCCGATTGGTGCCTGACTAGAGGAAAATTCCTTGCAACCCTCTTCCTGCGTTGTCTGGGCTTTGTTATGCGGGCAAATTTCCTCGAATGTCCATATTGTCTACGGGCATATCATATGTTATACAGGTCCTCATATTGAACATCATACGGTATGCCATCAACCATTATGTGTGGGGTAAGAGGCTTGTTGAGATCTATCTTAACCGCTACCCTTGCAAATTGCCCTCTTTTTGCTTGCATAGTGTGTTTGTCATCCTTTTAGAATATCCCAATTGGCTTGACAATCTACTTTAAGAGATCCGTTTGGAAGAAGTCCAGTGGTAGGCGAGGAATTCACAACCATATTGTAGCATAGGCTAGTTTCCGATACTTGGGGTCCATTTACTGCAGATTTAAGATTTCGAGTTTGATTTTGATTTGGAGCATTGTCGGTATCAACATCAAATGTAGTATACAACTTTTCCAGTTTGATTTTGATTGAGTTAGTTTAGGTTTCGTGTGCTTACTTGGAAGTGGATTACGACTGATTGAACAGTTTAATGATTGTTAAATGACTAAAATACTCCTCATTTCCAAATATTATGTATCAACATTGAATCCATATCAAACCAAGTAAACAAATAAATCTGGAATAAGAACCAACATTAAACTGCAACTAGTTCAAAACACAAGTTCAAAGAAATCTGGATAAAATTGGCACAACAACCAGTTCAAAACTACAAGTTCCAATCTAACCACAAGTTCACAATGTAACAAAATCCACAAGTTGAAGACATATAGTTGAGCCTCTTCATAGGCAGATCAAAATGCAATTAAAATCATGTTCATACACATCAGGAATTCACTTTGGCTTCGGATATTTAGCAGCCACTTCATCATTAATTCTGTCCACTAGATGAATTAGACAATCCCCACGAATAGCATTATCAAGTATCTGCCACATTTGCCGGGCAGAAACATTATCAAGGAGGTATGACATGATTGCAGTCCTCGTCCATACATTAAACTGTGTGTATGGCCTCAATTTGTCCATCAAACGCCATGCAATATCCAATGGTGGGTCAGCAGGAGCATGGAGGGTTTGAACATAAGTTCTGATCACCGAGTAACAGCGTGTTTTTCATCTTCTGCGGGCATTGGTCGTTTTCCTTTATTCCGACGAGCCCTAGGAACTGCTTCAGTCACCCCATCATCCTCGCTTCCGTGAATGTCCTCTTCCTCCTCTATTGTTTTGGACCCTTCAGTCTCACCAATGTCCTCAACATCTCGTGCGTATACTCCAGCTACCATATCCTTCCCATAGATCTCACATCAATCTTCATAGAGGGGAAATGATTTTTCCCTCAGGAATTTGTAGTCATGATTGGCTTACACAAACAAACAAAAAACACAAACAAACAAATAAAAAGTCAAGACACAAACAATAAAAAGTCAGATACATTATCCAACAAAAAATGGATGATCTTACCCTCACTATACTAGCCCAAATCGCTTCATCTTCAACCACCACCTGATGAGTTCTCGTGTCCACAGACACCCCGCTCATGCACATGAAATCAGAGTGAAGATCATGCGTCTTTTTCCACACGTGAAGTTTGGATTTCACGTTGGCACAACACGAATAGTGCTTCCTCTTACCCTTGCTGCAATCCTTTCAGCACATAAATTAAGAAATTCGGGTTTGAAGCTTCCTTGGCTTCACATTCCTTCTTGCACTAGTGCTTTCGCAGCATCAACCAATGCTTGCTCTTCAGACTGGAGTCATACCTTTTTCTTCTCCGTTTTCTTGATGCCACCACTACCTCTGTCCTCACTTGCGCTTGTTAGTTTTCATCCGGGGGCTTTGGTAGGACTCTCCCTTTGCTGCTCCTCTTCATCAGTGAAAGGGTCTTCATTTGCCACCGCATATTCAGCCCTTAAGTCCAACGGGTCTCCAAATATTTCGACATTAGATTTTTGGCACCTACCCAACACGAAAGGAGAATCAACTCTCACCTCAGAAAGTGAACTCTGGGATATATCCATAGGAGCAGGCATTTCGCCAGGGGATTGTTTGACGGCAGACACTTTTGTTTTCCCCCTTGATGTTCATGGTGTTTTGTAGCTTCCACTTTCCATCTGCATGTTTGAAATTGTTTGAACCATAAGAAAAACCAGAACTAGGCTAACATTACATTACACATAGTTCTTAACATTTCGCACGGTTCACAAAATTCGTCCAAATCTAAGGTTCATGTGTGCATAACATACATCACAAGAATTAACGAATACGGTTCATAACATGTCGGCAAAATTTGCATTTCACAGAGCGAGATAAAAAATTTCGTCGAAATAAGGGACTAGAGTTCATGTGTGTGAAATCGAAATGCAAGAAATCAAGCAAAAAGGTCAAGAGAATTGGGTTAAGGTGTGAGATTTACCTAAAAATTGCCTTGAAATCGTCGAGAAGAAGGTTGGATTCACCTTGGTTATTCACGAAACGAACTAGGGTTCTTCACGGTCTTGGCATTTTTCGTCATATTGGGAGGAATAAGCGAGGTCGAGTTGATTTGTATGCGTCTGTTGAAATGGACCTTCAGACAATTTGTAACGCTCCAAATCACGTGTTTGAGGGGATTAGTTTAGCATTCCCAATCAAAATAAGGGGGAAAAGCGGGGATTCGAGAAGTTTGACCAAGTTTAGCGTCCCCAATCAAAATTTAAGTAAACAGATTTGCAGTTTGATTATGGTAGTTACGAAGGGCGATAACTACCGTAATTAAACGCTATTACATGCAGTAAACAGACCCTTAGTATTGAAATTTTGCTCCCAAGGATGAATATGAAGATAGTGTCCCATCAGTTGATATGGTCCTCCAGCAAGAACATTTGTGTAAACCTCTTCACCATCTAGCTTCAAAAGTGTGAACCCATCAGCCAAATTCATGATATGAATGTTTCTTTTGGGTTTCCACAGATCTATTAGCTTTTGATAAAGTGTCTGGTAGTTGAAGCTTTGCCCCAGGGGCTTTAATATGAGACTGAAACCATTGGCGGATCTATATGGGGGCTTGGGGGTGCTTGGGCACCCCCAGCCCCCTCCCAAAAAAATTAATATATATGTATAATTTTTTATAATTATTTTTATTGAGTTTGTAAATTTTTTTTGCATCCTTCAAATTAATTAGTTTTACAATTCAATTTTTAATTTCCTTTCAATTTTTCCCAAAATGTATTTATTTGTGTACAAGTACTTGTAAACTTATAATAAAGGTATCTATTTATTTATATTATGTTACTATCTTATATTTTTTTTATCTTATTATTCAAGTAATGATAATCGTTTTGTTGAATCAAAGTCGAAGCTACTTATATGTATGAAGTGTGTTGATCCTAGTGATGTATTTTCCAATTTTGATAGTGATCAATGACTTAATCTA
>JAOYMZ010003156.1:0-24133 GCA_025802335.1 Pinguicula primuliflora | reverse complement strand
TAAACACTCAAACTCTCTATTTTTCTCTCTAGTATTTCTCTCTGTAACGAGACTCGAAGATTTCGGGATGAATGAAATAAATGAATGAGTTCATCCTTTTATAGGGGAGAAAACGCGTGAAAATAGTAGTGTGAACTATTTAAAAATGTGCACGCGTTTCTCATCTCCGTCCCTTTTTTCCAACATTTTTTTCCCTTCTTTATATGCTCACATGGGAGCATTTATCTCCTTTGAAATTTCTTTGCCAACACTTGTACCCTCAACTTTAACACACTTTCATAAACCCCTTATGTGGCACCCATCACAACCACATATTAAAAAATGAGTGTGGTTGTGTATGTGGTAGTGATATGTACCACATAAAAACATTTATGAAGTATATCAAAATTGAGGATATATACAGCATTACTCTTTCACCTCTATTAATAGTCCAAGAATACCGGTCCAAATCAATTGGTCCAATTTAATTATTGGTGAAAACAAAAGCCGAGATCTTTAATTAAATATCTTTTGGCGAAGTTTCTTTCGGCCCCAAAGCTTTAATTTTCCAGAAATGCTACTGACACAAACTCCCCAACCACACAATTTTGTGTACAAGTTAATTCCAATTAAAAGACGAAAATCTGTTGCAAAACTCACCCCTTCAACACTGAACCACCGCTTCAACAAAAATGTCAACAGTAAACCATGGTCCATGAGTTTAGAGGAATTAGATTAGAGGACGTGGACCTACCAAAAAAAAAATTAGAGGACGTGGAGAAATGGAAGAAAATCTCCTTCCTTCAAAATCAACCGTAAAGATTTTATAGAATATTGATTATTGTTTAAATAAAATTTACCATTTAGAATTTATAGAATTTTAATTTATTATTTATAATTTTAGTTTTTTTGATGGTGATGTCGCCGTAATATTAAGTATCATTTTAAAATAAAGTGTAGCATTTATGATTAATAGAGTTATGGGTTCATCATGTAGATTTTTAGTTTTTCGGCGACAAAACTGCTGTAATATTAATTATTATTTTAAAATAAAATTTAACATTTAGGATTAATAGAATTTATGTTCATCATTTAACATTTTAATTTTTCAACAACGAAATTATAGTAATATTAATTGTTGTTAAATAAAATTTTAACATTTAATTTTTTTAGAATTTATTTCTCTTTTTGAAGGATTACCCTGCAATGAGTTGTTTCCTCTAAGAATTTCCTTCGCTGCTTTCACGAAGATAATGGAATGAGAGTAACTCGTTCCACTAATAAATTTTAATTCAAAAATAAACTGTACCCATGTGAAAAAACTGTCTCGATGGGGCCGAAGCCTAACAAAATTCTTACTTTACTTCTCGTGAATGAAAGAATCCCTTGCCAAGAGGCGCACCAGGGTCGGTCCTGATGTTCGGGATGCTCTAGTCGGCCCCCTAATCGGATGCCCTCCTAGCCGGATGTCTCCCTAGCCGGATGCTCCTAGCCGGATGCCCTAGCCGGCCGGCTCACTAGGTTTACCCCAGGGCTGGCCCTGAGGGGTACTGTGGATGAACCACGAAAAGCATCATTGGGACCAGACTTACGATCCCAGATGCGACCTCTGAACTCCGGATGAGACGACACTACACACCCTGAGAGACTGCTTCCGAAGCCCAGCAAACTTAGCATAAAACTGCACCAGACCTACCCAAATCTTTCTGGGATGAGGTGAGGTAAACATAACTTCATGGATCAAACTGAATCTGACTATAAGCTTTATGGCAGGGCGGCATACATTGGGATACCTGTTTCATGACCACCTACAACAGCGAGATCTTCCAGCTACCAGAACCTCGTTATCATACCTCCCCATCAAGATCACGACAATCATCCAAGAAACAGATCACATAGCTGAGGGATTTGAACTCATGACCTTTAAGTACAATCGTCACGATCATGGATTATATGAAGAAACCAAAAAATACCGACAATTCATGTCTATGGGTCTCTTTTTTTGTCATCTTTGTGCACCTCAATGCAACTTCTCTCATCTGAACAGACAGGGCGAATTCTCGCATTCAATGCCACCCAATAGATTCAAACACCCACGATTTTCCCAAACTCTACTAATGTGTAAAATCAATAGCGTCTCTAGAGGGATACAATAACTCGAATGGACAGGGCGAAGACTGCTTTTGGCACTCTAAAGCTAAACTCATATACAAAGAATTTTTCAGTTAACATACCTACTGTAAAACAGGACAAGATGCAGAGAATGAAGGTATGAAGCTTGATTTTGTATTGCTGTTCATATGTGAGTATTTATACCGTTTGACTATTGATTTCGTAATCTATGCTAATACAATAGGGGAAACTACTTAATCAGGATCCCGTGAATGATAGATGAGATTCTTATGATTGCTTGATTAGAGATCTGGATTAGGATTCTTCGTGCTTGCAGATCTTGCCGTATCAGGAATTTCCTTAACAGTCCCCCGCGAACACATCGTTGGAGGCACAACGTTGAGTTTGGTACGAAGAAGGTGGAACTGTGGTACACCAAGTGGTTTGGTTAGGCCATCGACAAGCTGGTCTTTCTCGGAGATTAAGCATACATCAAGGGCTTTTTGTCGAACACGTTCTCGGACGAAATGGTAGTCGATTTCGATATGTTTGGTGGAAGGCGTGAAAGACCGGGTTGGCAGCAAGATACATGTAACGAACTCCAATTTCAACAATTGGATTAAGTGTTCGTTATGGCAGTATGGCCCACCATCCATTCCCGAGCCCAATTCATATGCATTAAATTATACACCAGAAAGTATTCCAAAGAAGACTTAACCTCAAAACGTAAACCACGTAACGTAGTACACAGGGTCCAAGCCCAAACATGGTCTCAACAACGTAAACAAGTCTTAACATCATAAGATACGAAAACGGGTCAAGGCCCAAGTTTTTATTAAAGACTCAACGACTCTTCCTAAGCTCCGAAAATCGCCCAAGCGTAGCACCGGTATCAACGTCGCTCTGCTCTGCAAACAATCGTACGGGTGGGTTCGTGAGTTAAAATGACTCAGTGGGTAATCCAATCGGGGCGTACATGCAACGGTGTTAAAATCATGTAGTAACTGACATAGTATTAAATGAAACAACTAAGCATTTATAAATCAATAATTAAGTTCTAATTAATCACATATGTATTACTAAATGCTAAACTCGTATTTTACCATGCTAGTAAAGAAAGCGAAATTCACATAATCATATGCTCAACAATTATCGAAGACATTTAACCAAACCATTATCAAATAAAACGTGACCTATTCCGCAATGCCTCATTTCAACCAATCTTTCACTCGGAACTGTTTCCGGCATATCTCGCTCAATCACACTCATCACCGCTCATGGGATCTCACTTCGCTCGTCACTCTTCACGGCCAAGGGTGCCGAATCAACTCATCAACCTGCCAACATCTCATTTCATCCAAACATCGGTTACAACCAATTCACCAAAGACCAATCGTTCAAGCATCATCACAATATATATCATCGGTTCAACATATAGTGCAGAATACGTAAATGGATTCGTAAAACAAATCAGTTTCAACCATAGCTTCCACCGAGCAGAAAATAAGAGTGGTTTCATTCATAACGATTCAAACGAAATAACCATATCAAATCCTACCATAAGCATATGAACGTTTCCGACTCAATCAATCAACAGGTAAAAATATTGGGGAGGGGAATCGTGTGTTCAAAACCAGTCGACCACCACACTTACGAACAGAATCGGAGGAATGAACTCAGAGTTTCAGGGGAGGGAAAAAACACATATCATAGCTTCAGTTTTACTTAAACCTTCGTTTCATCTATCCTGGCCAACCACGGAAGAAGAATGCACAACACGATTCAACACAACTACGCTACAAACTCCGATACAACAGATTTTATACCAGGGGAAGGGAGCAACGTTTTTTTTTTCTTTTTCACAGATTTACGAATTAAGAAGGAAAAATAATCCAGTAAATGAATTCACGCAAGCTTCAGGGGAGGGAATCAGATGAACACATCAAGCACAGATTCAGCTAAGAGTCACAGATCTTTGCAAGAACACCCCAACCCGTATGTATAAAATAAAACCTACGGTTTTGAGATTTACGGACGGGAAGGCAGAGTTCTGCATTGTTTTCCCTTTGTCTCCGAAATAGCATAACAGTACCTAATACCGCGAGCTACTCCGGCGACGCCGTATCTCGCCACCAGCAGCATAGCGGATTGGCCACCCACCCAGAGTTCTTCTTTCCAGATTTTTGTTCATGCCGCCTTGCCTTCTAACCCTAGATGAATGGAACCAATTTATACACGTTTGCTTTCCCCAAATAGCCCTCGATCCCGTACAGAGGTGACCTCCCTCCCTCTTCGTTCGTGAGCGGGAGAAGGCAAAATTCTATAGGGACTAAATTGATCGAAGGGTTTTGGGCATAATTCTATCGAGATGAAATTGATCGGAGGATTTTGAGCCAAGGGGTTTGGGCTTGATTAGAGCCCATCAGTGATACATTCGTTATCACTTGGCCCATTATTAATGATACTCCAATTACTTGGGTCAATGTGTAATTCTTGTGCCCTTCGTGCATATTCTTTCTTTCGATATAGTATTTGTCCTTCTGGGCTGGACTCGGACTTCTCGTTTGTTTCTTACACTGTTTCACACAGGTTAATTCTTTTTATCATGTGTTAGAATTTTTTTGCGAAAGTAACCTTGCGAGAAATTTATTTTTGAAAAATAATCTTAAAAAAAAGAATTGCAAAAGTAACATTTATCTTTAAAAATAAATTAAAAATCAAATATATTTAAGTTTACCATAATAAATGCTGATACTAAACTGTCAACTAACGTAATTACACTCATTCCCACTAACTCCAACCACCGTTACGGTTTTCCGGTCATCGAAAAATACAAATCAATATTTTTCTTCTATTCTTCCCCATTCTAGACTCAAATTTTTCGTCAAATGCAGTAACAAGATATGGAGATGCCATCGACGGTTCTAGGCCGTGAATAGTGCGGCTTATAAACTGGTTCTATTTTTGAAGGTGCGTTTGATTCTGACTTCTAACTGATTATGAACAATATTATTAAGAGTTAGATATGGGTTATGCATTTTTGGTGCGCGAATTTCAACTCTGTGTGGTACGAATATATATTTTGTAGTTAATTCGACGAATTTTAAGCTTGATCATCGGTCATAAATACAGCTAATGGGCCTACGTTCTTTCACCCGACATTTTTGTTGGATTTCTCGACTATATTACTCTAGCAATTTACCCTATATCGCGGCATACAATCTTTTTTCGCCGGACTCCACAAGGATCTATGCCGCTTAAGCATGTCCAGGCATGCATCTCCATGTTGTTCCCATCGAGGCAAAAGAAGATAAGAAAGCTAAGAAAGTTCATAAATTGCTTCATGAAGTAACACAATGTATTTTCCATTTAAACCAGTTGAATGACTACTTACAACCAAGAAGTTAGTTAACAATATTGACTACCATCACTGAACGGACTCATTCATGAATCCGACAAAGGTGGTGGTGATGGTGCTGGACTCATCCTTGAATCCGCGAGTGTAGGGACGCAGTCTCCATAAATCGTTAGACGAGTTAGAGTATTTGGTGGGTAGCTCATCAATATCTTCATCGCCTTTATCGGAGTTCTCATTTTTGTCCTCCTCCTCCTCCTACTTAGCATCCTCTTCGTCAACTTCATCGTCGTCTTGATCATAATCCTCATCCTTCTCATCATCGTCCTTTTCGTCGCTTCATCCAAGATAATGACGACTGTAGATAGAGTGGGGACATCTGGCTTCCACATGCATGGGAGTAAGAGCAACTGCAACATCAGCTTGCGCAATAGTAAGAGAGTTTGTAATGTCGGCGTGCACGGGAGTAGGGGAGGTTGCAACGTAGGCATGCACGGGAGTATGGGAGGCTGCAATGTCGGCATGCACGGGAGTAGGGGAGGCTGCAACGTCGGTATGCACGGGATTGAGGGAGACACTGTGTTATAGTTAATTCGACATTTTTATTTTTGCAAGCTAGAAACAAGATAAAAAATGGTTCAAGAGACCTACCAAAAAAAGAATAATAATTCAAGAGGATGAAGTTGTCATCAATTATAGTATTAGTATACGTGGTGAACTCGTAATCATCATTCGGGCCTTTTTCAATTTTACAACATATTATTCGTCGACATTAATATAGTACAACGTCTTCTCATGCTCTGTGTTTTCATACGATTAGACAAGGTGGAATAAGCATGACAGTCGATACAAGCACAGCTATCTGGAAATACATTCATGCTCCACTTAGCATAGCAATTTTTTTTGCCGTGGCACTTAGAGTAATTTGAGTTTTTTTTATATATTTTGGTCATACTTAAATATCTCGTTATAATATAGTCGGAACAAACAAGCAATCAACATGAACGCGAGCTATCGTGATTATTCCGAAAGAGGCATTTGCGCTCCAACTATCATATAATAAGCACATCATCTGTGTTTCAACTCACGTCTGATGGTACACACGGGACAATACGGGGTAAATTCGGAAGACCCTATCGGGCCCTCAACTATTAAACAAACACAACAATCGATAAGACCCTGACATATCTTGTTTATCCCAGAAGAAACATTCGTGCTCCAACCATCCTGTAATAAGTACAATATCCTTGGTTTTATCCATGCCCGACGGTATGAGCACGATTATATGTGGTAAACTCGGATAATGCAGTCGGACCCTAAGCTATTATACAAACACAAAAATTGTCATGGCCGTGACCCGTCGTTGTAATCCTGAAAGAGTCATTTGTGCTCCAACAATCCTGTAATATAAACAAAATATTTGTGGTTTTATAAACGTCTGACAGCATAAGTGCGGCTATAAGTGGTAAACTAGGATAATGCAGTCGGACCCCAAACTATTAAACAAACACAACACTCGGCAAGATTGTGACCCGTCGTGGTAAATCCATATAATGCACAACATCCATGGCTCTATTCACATCTGATGGTAAGGGCGTGACTACACGTGGTAAACCCGAATAATACAGTCGGACCTTAAAAAAATAATACTACACAACCACAATCTGTTAATTACTCTTAAATTCAGAATTGTGGTATATAATTAATCACTTTTACATATTTTTAACTTGGTGTAACGCCTATCTAAACCTTGAGACGCACAATATATGATTGATATATATCCAAGACAAAAAATTCTTACCAGGTAATGTAATGAAGTCTCTAAATTTTCAATCTACTTGAAAATATTGTCTCTAATTCCACAAGTACCTGAGTGCCCGATAAAAACTAATGTAATGACACGCATGTATGTCCATTCATACTCACTTAACATAGCAAGTAAAGTAATTAAAGTTTAACATAATTAAATATCCCGAATAGCCATGTCGGAATGCATACCATAGTTAAAACAACCGCAACTTGTTCGTGGTTAACCCGGAAGATCTATTAGTGCTCCAACTATGCTGTATTAAGTATAGCATCCGCTGTTCTATTCACGACTGACGGAAAGAGCGTGACTATACGTGATAAACCCAGATATCTAAGTCGGGCCCTAAGCTATATGGCTTTTCATTACGGGACAATACTTGTTGAACTCGAATACCTTAGTCGGGCCCTAAACCATAGCGATTTTATTTTCTAATGCATTTTCCTGGAAGAGTGTTTGCATTAAACATCGTTTTTTTCATAGACTGCATGTGCAACAGAATCTGCGCGTGTTTCATCTTTTCAATAATAGAGCATATATTTTCATATTCTATTGTGAAGTTGAACAACAGCTCAACGATGCAATTAATGTAAATTTCTTGTTCTATAAATAAAACAACAAGAAACATACTCCTCATTTGTAATATGGCTGTCGACGTCGCCTCCTTCTCTAATTCAGTCCCCGCCAGAATGAGGCAGACCATATTATTATGTGCAGCTATCTTATCCCGAAAGACAAACCATCAGCTTCCTACCAATTACACTCCCACTGTGTTTGCCAGTGAAATGGTACTGGTGTGTCTTCCGAGATTAATTGAGCTGCCCCTAATGGCTTTGCTCTCCTGATCTTATTCGCTGAAGTTTTTGATTGTTATCAAACTGCGTTCATCGAAAAACGTAGCTCTATCATCGAGCACCTCATCCTGAGTATCGGGAATAACTTCAATATAGGTTTGCTTCATCTATGCGGTCCAACATTGGAAGGCAAAGGACATGAGCAGAATTTTCATGTTCTCGGTTCAAATTTTAATCGGGCAACCCAACATCGGAAGGAAAAGGATATGAGTATAAATCTCTATTTTCAGCTTCTTTGACCGATAATTTGTAGCATGTTAACTTTATTTTTATATAATTGAAATGAAATGATTGATATAAATATTATTTAAATTGTTTTTAATTTTCTGTATAAGATGTGAGTTCAGTTCGTGCATTATTCTTCCCATCTTAAGTAAGCTTGGTTTGAACTTGGGTGCACACACACACACACACACACCTCAGATAGCGCATTCATTTCTAGTACCGCAATCGAGGCTCTGATATTACGTATAAACCCAAAAGACCAATAAAATTAAGCTCGATCCAAAACTGATTTGCACATGACTTTTCAAAAGCAGTGCACCACAACGCTCTCTCACTAGGTCCCACACACACAGATTTTGGTGTATGTGTTCACTACACATGAGATGGTGCGCTGCAGTGTATCGCCCGACCATACGTACTTTACACGTATAAGAGTTTTTGAATGGTGCACTGCGGTGTATATGGGTAGCAGTGCGCTGTATAGTACAACCATAAGTTCTTTACACATATAAGTGTTACTGTACGAGGCTGCAGTAACAGAGTCTTTTCAAATGAAATGACTCTCTTGCCCTCCAAAGTGTCTTTTCGCCTTCTGGCCTGCTCCTATATGTGTCTTTTCGTCTTTATATGCACCCCTTGCTGGCGTCAATCGATACAAGCACGACCATACGTATTTTTCAAATTCCATGACTCCTTTCAATGTGTGTCTTCATCTTCATAAGCGCCATTTGCTGCAAAACTTCACAAAGCCCATAATCAAGATGACCGTCTCATACTAAAATTCTTCTCCATCCGACACGGATGACAAACCAGAGGTAAATAGCCTCCCTGCACCACCAATGGATAAGGACGAATCTCATGTGGACCTACTTTGTTGTTTTAAACATATTTATAGTCACCTTAATTTGAATACTTAGTTTCTACTTTGTTGGTCTATGTTTTAGGCCTCTAAAATTGATTCCGGGACTATAGAGGTTGGTAGTCTGATGGAGGAGTGGTCCCACGACTCAAGTGATGTTGGTGATCTTGATGAGGAACCTGAGGATGCTGAAGATGCTGAGGATGAGGAAGAAGAAGAGGATGAGGACAAGGAGGAGAAGGAGAAGGAAGATCATGTTGATGCTGATGATAAGGATGAAGAAAATGAGGAAGGGGAGGAAGACGAGGTACCATAACCTGATCCCCTGGTGGTCACCGGTGCTCAGCGGGCGTGGGAAGAAAAACTTGAAGGATACTGGAGGAAAATGGACCTCATTCTGCATAGGTCGTCACCTACATCCTCTCCAACACGTCTACGTCAATCGCCTCTACCTCAATCTACATTGTATGGAGGAGACTCTGGGTATGGGTCGTCTCCATCCTCAGATGGAGATGCCACGCCCAGGAGTGATAAAGGTGGTTATTAGCATGTTTCATCCCCCTCCCTCTCAGATAGTGACTCTGACTGCTGAATCATATACTTTTGACACTCTTTTATCCCATGTTGTTACATATTTTTGTTGGTAATGACATCGGTATATATATTACGAACTTTCGACATTATATGTTGAGTATCAAATATTCCATTTCTTAATAGTTCAAATGAAGTTCATAATATATCAAATGAAGTTCACAAAATATGTCACCAAGTTTGTTGCAAACATCAATCAAGTTCATGATAAACCCTACACTAATAGGAATCCCTACATAGAACGTGCATGGTCCCGTATAGAAGAGCGGGTTCATCCCGACAGCTGTGTTTCACCCGACAACAGTAGTCGTTCGTGTGCGTATTTGAGCAACTATCGTCGGACAATTGATCGGATATTTGAGTTGCATTTATTCCATTGTCTCTCTCTAGGAGGCCATGAGTATGGGTGTGTGAGGATTTATCGCACGACATATTGAAGGTGATTTGAGTCGAGTCGAGGTTGAATGGCGTCTTGTTCAATTTGGAAGGTTTTTCTTTCGATGGAGATGGGTTAGTGAAAAGTTTTCTGACGATTGACTTGATTAGAAGGTATTAAAACAATTTAGTATTTTATTTCTTTTTTTCGTTTTCTTTTAATGCCTTTTAAGTAAAAGAATAATAAAAGTAAATAAAAAATAAAATAGAAGGTTACAATTCAAAATAGAATTTTCGCGGAGGTCAGTTGTCTAATTTACTCGGGTAATTTGTCATGCATGGGATGTAAGACAACCGATGGTTGGTATCATACTTCTGACGCCCGGTGCATTATAAACCCTGTTCGAGAAGTCGGTCACCTAAGAGTTAGGATGTCACCTTCAGTCTTACCTGAATTCTCGCTTAGGCCGCTTATAAGCCTACCTTGGCGGGCACCTAGGCCCCCTATGTGCTGGTTGGCCCTTGACCACGTAGAATCCGCCTAGCGTTTTTTCGAACACTGATTATAAGTAACGGGATTCAGATGTCTGATCCTTATTAGAATCGATAATACAATGATTAGTATGCACCAATTGATTGGAGGACGGTATTTTGTGCACCGCTTGTTGGACATTCGGTGGAGACTAGTCAACCAGATCCAAAATCACCAATTGTCCAACATGTGGTGCTTTCTCATATCCAGAACCACCGATTTTTCAAAATCCAGTGACAATCCTATTTATACCTCCTTAACATTTGTGTATATCAAACAAACACACAATTTCTTCAATTTGTTCGCAAATCAGAGTTAAGTACCCACTTGAAGTGATAATTCGAGTAAGTTTTTGGATTCATATTTTATAATTCGATTATTTATGCATTATATGTTTTAATCGTAAAATTACTTATTTGTTTTTTACTAACATTGAGCAATTATGTAGGATATGATTATTTGACGGCAACGGTTCATCTAGGTAAGGGGACGAGGATGCTTGTAATAATACATGAGATTTAAATATGATGCTACAATTATATACAGGAGGCAATTTCTAGCACGAAATTAGCCTAGATGGTAGATGGGCGCAACCAATGGGCCAAGAGGGTGCTTGATTTTCACCATGTAGTTCACAAGCAGTTTTGTCGCTTCTGTGCCACCACCACAACCAACTACTATATTTGTGGATCAACAAGCTGATACACATTGTCAAATAGGTGTGCATGATATAGATTAGGAACCCGAGAGTGATGATGATGATGAGGATATGCGCCCAATTTCAATATATCCTCGGATAGATCAGATATATTCGGAAATTGTAATGAGTATAAATATGTGCCCGTGACAACATGATGCATATTCACTATTGGGTGATTCAGTTGGTGTCGCTCACCATTGAGCACCAATCATTATGATGATGACATAGGTGTAATATCAGTGGGTATGTTATTGAGGGATATCACATTTGCAACTTGTTGTGCAAAAATATCATATTGTGCACGTAAAAGGTGAGTTTTTTGTGTACAAAAGTGATACAAATAGATGGTTGATCCGGTGTAGGCATGTTAAGAGTACTTCATACACATGGAATCTTAGTGCACATTACAAAGCTAATAGTTGCAAGTACGGATAACAATAGAGCGGGCGGGGTGCGTCAGAGTTGATCCGGACCCGCCCTGACCAACATAGGGGCGGACCTGGACCCGCCCCGCCAGCCTCATTAAAAATATATTTTATTTATTAAGAAAATTAAAAAACTAAAATATTTGTTATCGAACTAAAATAAATAATATTGTTAAGTCCAACTAATTAAGCAAAATAACATAATAAGTTTGAATGTTCTAATATAAATAAATCTTAACTCGAAAATGTTATTCACCATTAAAATGCTCTAAAATAAATTAATCTAATCTTCACTATTAAAATGCTCTAAAATGTTATTGAAATATCTTATATTATTTCATTAGTTCAAAATTGATAATATTAAATATCAACTATATCATTATATTTTTATCATATAAAATTATTTTATAAGACAAGATTAAAAATTTAAAAAAATATGAGAAGTTTAAGATAAACTAGTCATTTAACATATATTTAAAAATATTATAGATCTGGGGTAGGATGGGCCTAGCCCACCAAGTGGCAGGCGGAGCCAGGCCGACCTGCTGGGATGAGCCAAAATTATCATCCCTAATTGCAAGTAGGAAACCTTCCACACTGGATCTCAAGAAACTTGCGAGTTAGTTTAGTGAGTGAGTTTCATTGCAATCTGTTCAAGACCGTTGTCGCTCATGAATTAGTTGGGCTTATAACAAAAAATTCAGGTATGATACACCAAACACTTAAATAGTAGCAGTATTCTGTAACAATTATTGACACTATTTCTTGGTTCTATAGGCCTTCTCGCCAATCATGTTCAACGGTTGATTCAGTCCAAAAACAGTTTTGAAGTTAAATATGCGAAAACTTGGTTTGCAATTCAACGTGCAGCTGAGATGGCGTACAGAACTTGAATGTATGGATTTGCAAATTTACTTGCCTACCTCGCATCCCTAAAGCACTAAAATCAGATAATGTTGTTAATTGGAATCTCCAGGAGCAATCCCACAGAAAAGCAACTAATCTATGTATTTTGCATTTTTTGTAAGTTCATTGCTCGATACCAACATTATAGGATGGTTCTCTCGGTGGACTGTACATACCTCTATTGTTCATACAAATAAAAATTGCTTGTTGCGGTACGTTGGATGTAAGTGGACCAATTTTTCCAATTGCATTGGGATTGTAGACGGCGATGAGGCGTGGTTCTTGTTTCTGGAGAAATTGGCACTATGCGTGACTACAGACAAGCCTAACTTTATCATTTCTAACAGAGAAAAGGGGTGTCTGAAGGACGTTAGATGAATTCTAGCATTCAATTGTGAGATTGATGAAAGTATTTCTTTATATAACTTAAAATATTATATTTTTAAATATATTTAACCGTAAAGTTATTTATATTTTTTGTAAAACAACCCTACAAAATTGTATTAAGGATGAACACACTTGGAATGTTATTACGCTCCTCTGTATTTAAGTTTCACGTACTACTAAACATAAAGATTGATGAAATTGATATCAAGCAATCATTGACGAAAAAGTATATATCACAAAATTCATGTCAATCAGGAACATAAAAGTCATGCTGACTATCAAACACAAAATCATAGTTCCATGAGGTGCAATAATTGGATGTCGGGGGTGCGACCTATGGTGTGTTAGGGTACTGACCACCGTACTACGTGCGGTCACCCTGACTGTTCAGCGTGCACCACATATCTTTTTTTTGGATAAGTGAGGAAGTTTTATATATGTGGTATTTACATTTATACAAGGATTATCATATGTGGGCTATGTGTACCATATTAGACTACATGCAGTACAAAACATTAGTGCACCAATCCACCAGCTCAATATGGTGGCCCAGTTGTAGATTTGCTCTCAAAATGGCCCAAGAGCTCATCTTCACCCGGTCCAGTATCACTTCTGCATCAAATTACTCTTGACGGAAAATCACTGCGTTCCTCCATCTCCAAATCTCCCAAACCGTCAACATCCATATCAAGCCCCAAAGTCGACGAAGACCAGCGGAGAAGGGAACGTCCTGCCTCAAATTGATTAGCCCTAGCCATGTGTCTGGGGATGGGTACTGGATCTCCAGCCAAGCAAAAACCAGACCCCAAATTGAGCGAGCTTTGTCGCATAGAAGAAAAAGGTGATCGACATTCTCGTGTTTGATCGAGCAGAGGGGGCAATACAGATCAGCACCAATAATTCCTCTGCGAGTGAGGTTATCTGCAGTTGGTATTCGGTTGCGGAGCACCTTCCAACTGAAACCAGCGATTTTCATAGGTAGGAACTTTTGCCACGCTTTAGCTGATACATGGTTGAATTGTGTTTCGTCCCACACTTCTTTGATTATCTGCAAGTAAATTTGGCTTGTAGGGTATCAGATATCAGAGCTCCCTTTCCACAGACGGGTATCTGGGGCTATAGACGGGACAGGGGCCTGTTCCAAATTGTGAAGCAAGCTTAGAAATTCTTGCTGTTCATCCTCCAGGAGCTCATGGTCCTAGAGCCACGCCCAATTCCAGGTAAAATCAGGATTTCCCTTCTCAATGATCAAAGCATTCTTATCAACTGCATTATCATATAGTTTAGGGTAGAGTTTCGCTAGCGGATCATCCCCCAGTCATGTATCCAGCCAGAATCTCGTAGATGATCCATTCCCTAGCCTATGCTGCACATTAGATTTGAACCAATCCGTCTACAGAACGTGCTTATTAAGGTCCATCCACCATATAGATTGTTTTGGCTGCTGCAGACCTTCACCCGATTGCATATTCCCATACTTTGATCTCAATGCTAGTAGTCAAAGGCCAGAGCTTTCAGATAACATTCGATACCCCCACTTACCTATAAGGGCCAAATTGAACTGCTTCAAGGATTTCACATTGAGTCCCCCTTTATCTTTAGGTAAGCATATAGTTTTCCATCCAATCCATCTCACCTTTCTAGGTCCTGCACTTGTCTCTCCCCATAGGAATTTACTCATGATGCTCGTCATTTGTTTTAAGACTCCTTCAGGAGCCTTATAAACTGAAAGGTAATAGGTTGGGATAGAAGAAAGCACTGACTTGATCAGTGTTATTCTACCCCCGAAGGATATATATTTCTTTTCCCAACCTGATAACCTTTTCCGCAATGTGTCAATGACTGGTATCCAAGTCCTCTCCAATCGGGGATTAGCTCCCACCTTCACCCCCAAATAAACAAATGGAATACTGCCCGAACTGCACCTAAGAATCCTCAGTTGCTCAGATTTTGTAGTATCTGCCACATTGATCGAAAAGAGCTTACTCTTTTTGAAGTTTACTCTAAGACCAGAAACTAGCTCAAAAATTCGCAAGATCCTTCTTATAGTAACTGTGTCCTGAATGGTTCCATCCCCAATTAGTATTGTATCATCGGCGAATTGCTGGTGAGTAACTTGTACTCCAGCCTCACCAAAATCGTAACCTTTCAAGCTTCCTTCCTCTTCAGCTTTCGAATCCGCCGCAATAGCAAATAGTAATGGCGATAGAGAATCACCCTGACGGAGTCCTTTACCCATCTTAAACTCTCCACAGGAACTGTCATTGGCCAAGATTGAAATATGAGCAGTTCCTATACAACCTCTCATCCAGTCCACCCATTTTCTACTAAAGCCCATCAGGATCATCAAATTCCAAAGATATTTCCAGTTTATGCTATCAAACGCCTTTTGGAAGTCCACTTTAAAGATAGAGCAAGCTTTTCTCTTACTTTTAGCATCATGAATCACTTCATTTGTCAATACTATGCTGTCCAAAATAGATCTCTTTGAGATAAAACCTGTCTGGGTAGGGGCAATCAGTCTAGGGAGGATTCTGGACAGCCTTGATGATAGAACCTTTGATAGAAGCTTATATATTGAGCCGACCATAGAGATAGGCTGAAAATCAGATATACCCCTAGGAGAAGAGCATTTTGGGGCTAAGGTTACCATCGTACTGTTCAAGCCTTTCAACAATTTACCATCCCTTCAGAATTCTGTAAAGAAGTCCATAATATCAGTCTTGAACATATCCCAAAAGTGTTTTAGAAATTTGAAGTTATAGCCATTTGGGTCTGGACTCTTGCCACTACCACACTGCATTAAAGCATCATGAACTTCAGCTTCAGTAAAGGTACCAGTCAGCCACATATTTTCAGCCTCAGTTACTAGATTATTGATTTCCCAGTCCACCTCAGGTTTTGGATCAGGATCCTCCTGGTAGTGGTCCTTGAATTGCTCATGTAGGAATTGCTTGACTGTGTGAACATCATCATTCCAGCTACCATTGATCATCATCCCTCTAATAGTGTCCCTACATCGGTTGTTTTTTATGCAGGCATGAAAATACTTGGTATTCCCATCTCCTTCTCGCAGCCATTTGGCCGTCGCTTTCTGAAAAAGTAAGCTATCCATCATTTTGCTTAGTCGCTTAACTTCATCTTTTGTTTCCTTTCTTTCCATTCTTTCATCTATCGAAAGTGTCATAGTCTCCATCTTTTTATCCAACTCATCTACTCTCTTCTACGCTCAGCAATCCTCTCCTTCATATTCCTGAAAACCTCCTTGTTCCAAACTCTAAGTTTTTCCTTTAGCTATCTCATTTTCTTCAACAAAACAAAGCCTTTGGTGCCAACTTCCGTAGTTTAAGCCCATGCTTTCCTTACAAAGCTATCAAAGTCTTTATGTTGAAACCAAGCATCCAAGACCCGGAAGGGTTTTGGACCCCAGTTTGCTGAGTCATTTAGCATCACCAACGGGCGGTGATCCGAAGATTTTCTATCAATGGCCATTTGAGATACATTCGGCCATAGTTGCAACCACAGATTAGAGACTAGCATTCGATCAATATGGCTAGAACATAGTCCACCCGGATGGTAGTAGGTATGCTTTCTCAGTTGTAGTGGGAGATCCACCATCTCAGTTTCATCAATGAATTCATTAAACCCGTTCAGTTCACTCAGCAGTGGGCTTGAGGAGCCTTTCTTTTCATCAAAACTCCTTATAGCATTGAAGTCCCCAGATAGGAACCAGGCAGCATGTGTATCCAATCTCAACCTGTGCAATATGTCCCTCCACAGTCTCCTTTTTCCTGCAATGATACACGGTGAGTAGATATTGAGTATTTTGACTGCAACTGTACCATGAGGCACATTCCAGTCGCCGGAGATCTCCATTATATTGCGAGATTTCCAGCACCCTGATATCTTAAAGAAATCCGATCTCCAGCTGCATAATAGGCCTCCTGATAAACCCACTGCAGGCTGAAATTCAAACTTAAAGTTGGGATGTTTCCATATCGATTTACACTTTTGTCTTGAGATGTCAGCTTGCTTAGTTTCCTTCAGGCTGAAGAAATGTATATCGAACTGTCTGACCGCATCTCCCAAATCCTTCTTTTTGCATCTAGCACCCAATCCTCTAATATTTTGGCTCAATATCCTCATTGAAACATATGAAACACCAGACAGGATGAGGCCCAAGATCAGACCTTGTTCCCTTCAACTTCTCTATTTTCCATATTCAGTAAGGCTTGAATATGATGATCCTGAGTTTTTACTCCTAGCAATTGTGCATATTCTGCAGTTTTTCTGGCTTCATTGAGTAGTACTTCCGGAGTGTCTGGAATAGAAGTCACAGGCATATTTACTTTATCCACGTGTTTAACTTTTTTCTTCCTCATTGTCTCAACTCTTCTCCGACGATTATATCGTGCTTCTAGCATGTTGATCAGTCTGGACGATGACCCATATGACAACCCGTCAGCTTATGGCCCATTCTCTTACTGGGCCTCGCTTTATTTCTAGTCTTTCTAGTGGCCACCCCAGTACTTATTAAGGTCTCTTGAGAACCGGGTGGATCTACGTCATTTACTCTTCCCAAGTTCAAATGCAAATCATCGTTAGTCTCACCCAATCCTTCAGCATGGCCTTGTGACCCGGGCCCATCATTAAGACGTGGTTGCCGAGTTAATTGCATCCCATTGTTCGAGACCGTTGGGGAGTGAAAAAGGATGTTGAGGTCAAACCCTTCAGTTTCCGAATTTAATGCTTTGTGAGCTGGCAACACCAGAGATCTGTTGTTGCCAGACAAACTCGTTGGAGGAGATGAGTTCACCGGAGCTAGTTTTTCTATGAAGTTGTCTTCCATGCCACCTCTTATATTCCCAGTTACAGATTATGCTGCCAAATTCACCCATCTCTCCTCTTCTTCAATCTCAATTTGGTATTGCTTTGAATTCACCAGTATATCACGAATGCCCTTTAGTGTTCGTCTTGAGCCGGTGGCTATCTGCAAGCAGCACCATTGAAGGTTCTTTCTCGTTAGTGTATCATCCGCAATAGCTTTGATGGATCCCAACTGTGACCCTATCCAATTCAAGCAGCGTTCATTCCAGCATGGAAGTGGGACACCACGGATGTGAACCCAGACTAGTCTCTGCTCTAGTTCTAGGTCTGTGTCCCACCAAGCTGCTGAACTGAATAGGGTGTTCGACTTCTGATTGCCCCACTTAATTAAACGATTACCTTGCTCTTTAGTAATCCCCCGAATCAACGCTTTGTCTTGCTGCAACAGGGATAAATTGCATTCCCTATACCCAGAGCGGATTAGTGTTAATTTCATTTCCTGGATATCCCCATCCTTCAGATCCACCACGATTGCATCTTTCAGCCATAATGCATCTTCATCAGTTGTACAGAGAGTGCTTAATTGTTTGACTGTTGAAGGAACAACATCCCCCTTCACATTCACCACATCTGCAAATGGAATTTCCTTCCAAACCCTGCTGGTTTCTCCTTTCTCTTTGATTGGTGCTACTTGTATCTCCTTACCTTTTTGATCTTTTCGTAAGTTGTTTTGTAGTGACTTTCCTCCACTGTAACAGGCTACGTTCACTTGGATGCGGAAGCCGTCCAATTTACGTCCGTTGATCCCGGCAGCGATCTCCTGCGCATTATGAGATTTGTCAAATCTGGCGAAACCAAACCTCTGTCCATTCTTCGCGAGCCGAGTTGCGATGTAAATGTCAAACAGGTTTCCATACTCCCTGAATATGGTGGCAATCCGTCCAGGTCCCCAAGCTGGTGGAATGTTTGTGAAGAAAAGGGAAGACAATTTGGATCTCATATCCCTGATCCTTTCAAACTGGTGTCCCTGCCTTTTCCTCGCCAACGGTTGAGTTTCGTGTATGGAGGGTGCAAGGCGCTGGTGAACCGGTTTCCTCTTCCGAGTTACCAAAGTCCAGCCAGCCTCCTCAGCTCCTTCTCCATGCTCAGCCGACTGGCCCTCCACCAGATTGTTAGTAGTTGCTGCCATGGCGGTGCTAATCTCCTCCGACTTATCTGGTTGCTCCTTGCTGCCTCCTCCACCCGAGCCAACCGGTGTCAGCGTTGGCTTCTTCTTCTTTGGCGTCCATTCTCTCCATTGGAATGACATTCTTCTTCGGCTTTTTCTCACCGAAATCAAGTCTTTCTATTACGAGTGCGTGCACCACATATCTAATAGCGAATACCCCTGAGCACCCCAAAGTGTATGGATGTTACCACATGTGAAAATATATTTTTGACTTAATAGTTGAGACCAAACTTAGAGATTATAAACTTGTTTTTTTTAGGTGGAGAGCTTCAACCCTTTGGTGGACAGAATGTTTTGACTGCAACCCAGTTGATTAACCGGATGCATTCTCGTGTGTTAGATTAGAAATCTCCCTTTGAGGTGCTGACTGGTCAAAGTGGAGAGCTTCTTCCTTTGCAGATTTTTGATTGTGTGTATTTTGTCCAGGACTACCGATCATTTATTGGTAAGTTGGATTCTCGAGCTCTAAAGTGTGTATTTGTGGGCTATTCTACGACTCAAAATGGATATGTGTGTTGGAGCCCTATTGAGAGGCGACTACTTGTGAGTATGGACGTTACATTCTAGGAGCATGAGCCTTATTTTGCTGAGATGGTGTCTCCTTTCTGTGAGTTACCAGATGTGCGATGTAGAGAGGAGAGTGGTGCTGGAGATGGAGGTGTGAGTGGTAGGACTGAGCCTGGGAGTGTTGTATGTGTGGGTCTTATCCCTTATCCTATTGTTCCAGTTGGAATTGATGAACCTGAGAGCTCACATAAGGGTGGTGAGACTCAGGTCCAGGGGGAGGATACTGTGTTGGTTCGAGATCTATCTTCAAGTCCCTCACCCGTCCCTTCTCTGGCGATGCCTATATTGGATGTAGCTCCTGGTCCCATAGGTGATGTGTTTCCTTCTTCTGGTCCTATCTCTGTTGCAGTGCATAGATCCTCTCGCATTAATGTGGGGGTCCTCCTGATCGATATAGTTATGATATTGATGATTATGTGTCATATTCGATAGGGTCCCTATTCCTAATTCGTTGCAGGTTGCGAAGGTTGATCCAAAATGGAAAGTAACTATGTTTGAAGAACTTGGAGCTCTCGAGAATAGCAAGACTTAAGAGTTGGTGGTATTACCACTAGGGAAGAAAGTTGTTGGGTACAAGTGGGTTTACACCCTGAAGCAGAATCCGAAGGGACGCATTGAATGCTACAAGGCACGGTTGGTGGTAAAGGGATACAGTCAGACATATGGCATAGACTATGATGAAACTTTTGCACCTGTGGAGAAGATGAGCACTGTGAGGACACTTGTCTCTCTGGCGGTCAATGGAGGATGGAAGTTACACCAACTTGATGTGAAGAATGCATTTCTCTATGGTGACTCGCTTGAGGAGGTGTACACGGAGATACGCCCTTGGGTTCGAGACCAAGAACACAGTGGATAAGGTGCTTAGACTCAAGAAATCTCTTTATGGATTGAAACAGTCTCCCCGAGCATGATTTGACAGGTTTCAAAGAGTTATGACAGGCATGGACTAGCAGCAGGTTAATGCTGTTCATACAATATTTTTCAGGCATCATAGAGGTCATATCACTATTCTGGCAATATATGTGGATGATATGATCATCACAGGTGATGATTAGAGTGAGATTGCTAAGCTGAAGGAGAAGTTGGGAAAGGAGTTTGAGGTGAAGGACTTGGGATCACTTCATTATTTTCTTGGGATTGAGATAGTACATGGAGTGGACGAGATAGTCCTGTCATAGAATAAGTACGCATTAGACCTCCTCACTAATACTTGGATGTAAGCCAGCAGCCACACCTACTGACCAGAGGGTAAAGTTGAGAGCAGATGGGGGAGAACCGATCGCTCAGGAGAGATATCAGAGATTGATGAGCAGATTGATCTATCTGACTCACACTCAACCTGACATATCATTTGCTGCGAGTGTGGTGAGCTAGTATACGCATGATCCTAGGAAGGATCATATGGATGTTGTATACCATATACTGAGATACTTGAAGAGTGCACCTGGGAAGGGATTGACTTTCAAGAAGAATGGACACTTAGACATTTTGGGCTTTCGTGATGTTGATTGGGCGAGTTGTGATGATGATAGGAGATTAATCGCAGGGTATTGCATGTTTGTAGAAGGAAACCTGGTCTCATGGAAAAGTAATAAACAACAGGTGGTTGCTAGAACGACAGCTGAGGCAATGTATTGAGTGATGGCTTTGAGAGTTGCTGAGATGTTATGGTTGAGGTTGTTGTTGTTGTTGTCAGAGCTTAAATTGGAGCAAGAGAACAAGATAAAGTTGTGGTGTGACAGTCGGGCTGCAATTAGCATCGCCAATAATCTTGTTCAGCACGATAGGACCAAACATGTGGAGATCGACAGGTTCTTCATCAAAGAGAAACTGGATAGTGGAATATTGGAACTTAGGCATGTGATCTCAAAGGAGCAAGTAGCTGATTGTCTCACCAAAAGACTTAGCTTTATTGATTTGTCCAGACTATGTAACAAGATGAGTTTGTTTGATATCTTTCGCCTATCTTGAGGGGGAGTGTTGGTAAATTAATGAAGAGTAATTAGGTCATTTCACAATATTATGTATATGTATCACATATTGGAATGAAAGACAGACTTTTGCCCAAAATTCTACATGGCATAAAGGCTTGTGATAAATCTTGAACCCTAACCCTATCTCACAATCTAGGCTCCAATTGTCGCAATTTTGATGTCGTTGGAAAGCTCTTGGAATGAAGAACAAAATCCCTAAGGTTTCAAAGTCGATCGTTCAATGGATGAGACGAATTTAGCACAAAAATGTGAGCATATTTTAGAATTTTGTTGGATTGTTCAATTGGATTGTTTTTTAGCAGCTGGGATGGTTGGTGTGTTCTGGAAATATTATGTGGATTCTGTTACTTGCGGTTAGTAATTGAATATTATACAGAACACTGTTTGACTGTTTGGTTTATCTTCTGATTGGTATGGCGATATAACCGTTGTGGTTTGGGTCAAGTGTGCAATGTGGCTGAGTCAAGACGAAGACAATCTTGCCATATGGGTTAACCGATGTGGATCTTGATGAACTGAAAATTGAAGTTAAACAAGAAGCCAATGAATCTTGGAATGCAAGTTCAAGTAGCTTGGAACTATGATAGTTGAAGTTTTGCGAAGACTTGGAAAGCTTTGAGCTTTGGAGGGTCATGGATGCTTGCACTCATGGTAGTTTGGAACTTTGTTGTAGCTTGTTGATGGTGGCTTGGGTGTGTCAGCTCGTGTTTCAAGATCGATGATGCACTCTGATTGCAAGAGTGAAATTTGTGGTGTAATAAATTGAAGAATAGATGTTTTCTGGTGAGAAGTGTTCGTCTATGTTGGAGACCATGATCGTGTTATGCACAAGTACGAAGAACTTCTGTGTGTTTAGAGAAGTAAGATTACTTTTAATGCTGTGAAGCCTGTTGGTCCCATGAGTATGACGATAAAGTCTTCTTCTGTTGGTAAGTTCAAGATGAGCTACCTCAGAGAGGGTGCTTGGAGAAAGAAATCAAGATTGTGTGTTATACGAGAGAATTCAAGTCAAGGGGGGTGATTGTTAGGATATTTGGGTGAATTAAAAATCGCAGTTTCACTTGAATTATTAGTCCCTGTAAGAATTCTAATTGCATTAGGATTCCTCTCTATAAATATTAGACCTCTTGACTATTAGGATTGAGAAAGAGGCAGAGAAGGAATAGAGAAACTCGGTTGTGAGAAAAATAGAGATGTGACTTGGGTTGTGACTCTCTTGTCTTGACGACTTGAGAGGTTTTCCCTGTATGTCTTCAAGGTTTTCTCTGTATCTCCTTTGTATCACTGTTTATAGTTGATTGATTCTCCTCTTCTCCAGTGGACGTAGGCTTTCAGGCTGAATCACGTTAAATTTTGTGTTGTTGTCTTGTTCGTTTATTTTTTCTATTTTCACATTAATCTCTGAATTTATTGTAAACCTGTTGAGACCCCTATGATGATGAATCACAAACTTCAATTTATAGAAAATTTTGAAATGACTTATCTGGGCAAATTCCAGAGTTTATTTGGAAAACTGATTTAAAAAAACATAAGATAGCTTAGATGGTAAAGATAGTGGCTGAAGTAGGTGATGTGAGGCAGGGTTCGAACCCCTGGTAGAACAAAAAAAATTCCAGACCCTGTCTAAGGGCGGGATTTACTGGGTATGTTTGGTTTGATTTATTTGGAAAACTGATTTACCGTGCCTATACCCGTCCTGATATAACTTATGAAGTTGGAGTTGTGAGCCAATTTATTCATCAACCTCAGATAAACATATGAAACCCGCGGTTCAGATAGTTTGGTAGTCGAAGGAATCTCTGGGTAGAATTGTTCGTTATTAAAATCATGGGCATGTAAGGATTCAAGCCTATATTGATATTGATTGGGCTGATAATCCTAATGAGAAGAGATCGACTTTCAGGTATTTTACTTGTGCCAGTGGAAACCTTGTGACATGGAAAAGTAAAAAGTAAAAGTGGTTGCTCTCTCTAGTGTTGAAGCCAAATGTAGAAGGATCGCTCGAGGTCTAGCTTAGGTTTTTTGGCTTAATACATTAATGACAAAATTTGGTTTTCCCTAAAGGTACTATGGATGCAACAACAAAACAACTACAAGTATTTTTGAGAACCTAGTACAACATGATCGTACTAAGCATACTGAAGTTGATAGACATTTCATCAAAGATAAAATTGAATACGGGTCATCAGTTTGCCGTTTGTTGAGGCCTGAAGATCAAGCTACAAACATCTTGAAAAAAGTAGTGACATCAACAATGCTCGAAAAGGTTCTTAACAAGTTGGGTATTGGTGATCCGAGTATCCAACTTGAGGTGGAGTGTGAGAATAATCAAGGGAAATAAATTAACTATGTGAGAACCAATCTCATATTCTTTGGTCCATGATTGTAAGTGGCCCAGGTGGGTGTG